>PVJA010050337.1:0-13287 GCA_004027025.1 Myocastor coypus | reverse complement strand
CACACCTGGCTACAAGGCATTTATTAAAACACACACACACACACACACACACACACACACACACACACACAGAGCACTTTATTATCAGTACAGTGATGAAGGCAGGTCTTCAAGGGGCAGGAGCGGGAGCGGGTCCTGACAGCAGCGAGGCGGTCCCTATTTGCCAGCGACAAGCGGGTTGTGCAGCACCACGATGACTGAGTCCCCGCGCAGGAACATCTTGGAGATGTAGCGGTCCTTGTTGACCGGCCTGGACTTCTTCTTGCCCTTCCCGCTCTTGGGGACCTCAGTCCACATCCCTGTCACGTTCTCCAGCACCGTGGTGCAGTGCCTGTCTAAGGCCTTCACCCAGCCTAGGAGTTTCTTGTTGTTGCGGCAGTTGATGAGCACCTGGGTGTTGTTCTTCACTGACTGGGTCAGCACAGGAAGTGGGCCTGTGTTAAATTCCTCTTCCTCCCGCTTCTGCAGCTCCTCTGGGGTCATCCCACTCTTGGGCTTGTTGAGGAGGCTCATGGTGGCGGCTGCAACCTCCGGCTTAGTCTCGTTTTCCTTGCGCTGCTTCAGCCTGCGAGCTGCCAAGGCATTTATTTATTTATTTATTTATTTATTTTTCTTGTTTCAGAACCTTTGTTTGTTTATTCACTCATTTTTATGGCCGGCTCAGCCTGTCCTGAGGGCAGGGCTGTCGCAGCATGTGGTGCCGGGGATTGAACCGTGGTCCCTGAAGCCGCCCAAGCTTTCCCAAGTAGGCACTTTAGACCACTGAGCCATCCCGCTGGGCCCCAACCAAGCCGTTTTGGCCTTCCCAGTGGATTCTCAGTCTTGTTTACAAACTAGACTTTTCTGGGGTGACCTGATAATTTGCATGTGAGTGCCCTCTTTGCTGAAAGAATGCTTTTTTTTCTTGGGGTCATTTCTGTGATCTACATATTCATAGAAATCTGCCTAGTGTTTCTTTTCTGGGGCCAGGGCTGTGGATATGGGAGTAGAACTGAATATTCTTTTTCTTTCTGGAAGAACTGATTTTAGAGGATTAAGTTGGTGGTTAAAGCATTGCTTTTTCTCCCTGAAGGCCTGGCCCTTTTGTGTGTTGATCTGATACCCAAACCTAGAAAATAGTTCGTACAGGGATAGAGTGTATTTTTAGCAGCATTTACCACCTACATGTGGCTAAGACTACTTTTGTGAGAGTTCTGAAATTTACATTTTAAAGGGAGTGAGGGCTTGTGGATAGGCAAAAATGTAAATGTGCATTCTGGCTTGAGACAAAACTTGGAAACTGTTTTTGCTGTAATTATGAGGCATCATTTTCAAATTTTTCCTTCTACCTTAGTCCCACAGCTCCCTCGGTAAGCCTTCCCCTACCCCACCTTGTTCATTCAATACTTAGCCAAAATATACTTTTAAAAATTGTAAAACTGAACTATGTTTAAAATGTAGCTTGACTGCTTTTGGGTGAAAGTTGCCTATTCTGTGTACCCTGAAGTTTCATTGTGATCATTTATAAAGCTAGTGTGACCTCTGGAGATATGTAAATTGTGTTTTTTCAGTGATGCTAGGCGTTGAGCCTAGACTTTGAGCAATGAGCTAGCACTGAGCTACACTCCCAGCCCCTAAACTAACTGTATCAGTCAGTGTTTACCGAAGAAACAGAACACAAGGTAGGTACACAGCTATGTAAGAATTTACAAGTTTGGCTTACAGCAGCCACCCACAGAATCAGATGTAGAAGAGTGCAGAGGGTCTGTCCACATCCAGGAGACGAAAGGATACAGCTGAAGATAAGGCATTCACTCTCCAGTAAGAGTGCGCTGGAAGCCAGAAGAAGATGACAGACATTCACGGTGAAGGTGAAGACTGCAGCTCCTGAGGAAAGAAGCAGACCTGTTCTTCCTCGTTTCTCCTTTGTATCATGGGGTGGGGGAGCCTCCTTCAGGTGTGGAGTTACAGAGTCAGTTCAGTTGAGCTTATCTTCCTCAAGCAGACACCATCAATCAACCATCACAGTGACATTTATTGATACATTGTCTTTTTTTTTTTTTTTTTTCTTGTTTCAGAACTTTTGTTTGTTTATTTATTATTTATTTATTTATTTATTTATTTATTTTTTGTCTTTTTGAGACAGGGTCTCGCTATGCAGTTGAGACTGGCCTTGAGCAGCTCAGTTTTGTAGCCCAGGCTGGTCTCGAACTCCCGCCGATCCTCCTGCCTCAGCCTCCCGAGTGCTGGGATTACAGGCGTGAGCCACCACGCCCGGCTTGTTTATTTATTTTTATGGCTGTCTCAGCCTGCCCTGAGGGCAGGGCTGTCTGCAGCATGTGGTGCTGGGATCAAACCGAGGTCCCTGCAGCAGGTCCCTGCAGCCACCTGCAAGCGCTTTAGACCTCTGAGCCATCCTGCCCATCCTTGATTGTCTTTTTGAGAGAGTCTCACTATGCAATTCAGGCTGGCCTTGAGCTCACTTTTATAGCCCAGGCTGGTCTCAAATTCACACCGATTCTCTTGCCTTAGCCTCCCAAGTGCAGGGATTGTAGGTGTGCACCACCGCTTCATTCATTCATTCATTCATTCAATGGCCGGCTTAGCCTGCTCTGGGGGTGGGGCAGGGCCAGCATGTGGCAACCCAAGGTCCCTGCTGTTGCCTAAGCTTGTCCAGGCAGGCGCTTTAGACCCCTGAGTCATCTTGCTGGCCCCACACTGACTTTTATTTTTTCTTTTTTTCTCTTTTTGAGACAGGGTCTCGCTATGCAGTTCAGGCTGGCCTTGAGCTCACTTTTGTAGCCCAGGCTGGTCTCGAACTTGCACCAGTCCTCCTGCCTCAGCCTCCCAAGTGCTGGGATTACAGGCATGCGCCACCACCATGCCCGGCTCCACACTGACTTTTAATGCTCGGGTGATTTTTGATTTCCAAGAAAGTTTCAGAGTTGGTACAGAGAAATCCCTTGCAGCCCCATTTAGTTCCTCTTAGGTCACTGCATTGTACCTGTCAAAGAAAGAAACAGATGTGTGTATTACTGCTCTCTTATTTCCCTTCTTTATTTGGAGCGCACTAGTTTTTCACCGATGTCCATTTTTCCATGCCAGGATCCGTAGTGAGTTACTTGTCCTAGCTCTGTGGCTGTGATAATTTCTGTCCTCTTCACAGCCCTAACAGCTTAGAGGAGCATTGGTCAGGGAGCTTGTGCAATGTCACTCAGTCTGGGTTTGTGTAATGTTCCTGCTACTCATGATGATGCTGGTATCATAGGTCCTGGAAAAGAGACCACAGAGCTTCCTCAGCCCACCCCATCCAGGGTGCAGGACAGTGACGCGTATGTGTTCATTTTGGGGGTGGAGTGGAGCTAGGTGGTGTTTGCTACCTTCTCAGACTGTGGACTTTCTCATAAATATGGTACTGTGGCTCAAGCACCATGCTAGGAAAGTACTCAACCACTGAGTCACTTCCCAGACTCTAAAAATAGATATAGGTGTACATTCTAGCCCTCTGTGGCTGAGGCGGGAAGATCACAAGTTTGCACACAGGTTGAGCAATTTGTTGACGTAGTGAGACTCTGTCTCAACAAAATTGGCTGGGGACTATAGCTCAGGTTGAAGGAAGACCTTAGGTTCAATTCCTAGTACTGGGGGGCAGAGGGAGTGGGAGAAAGTGAGGTCTTGCTAGAGATACCCTGTGGTGTACAGAATATTGGGGTCAGATGGGCCCCTGACCCTCAGCTCCATGGAGCTGTCCGGTGGGGTGGCTTTCCCTAAACCATGTGGGGAATCCAAAGAAACAGCACAACACTTGCCCTGTGGAGCATCCCTCGCTCTTGTTAGGGAAACTGCCTGGTGCAGGAAGCTGTTAGGAGGTGGGCAACAGCAGGTGTCAGCAGGCCTCGGTGGAATGGGAGTGGTGGCCAGGAAATGGGTGGGAGAGTGTACCAGGGACCTCTCTCTCCTTACAGCAGTGATCCATATACCTTGTTAAAGGTAAGACTGGGTGCCATCTTTTTTCCAGGCAGCAGTAGTTAGACATCCTGCAGTATGTGGAATTTGGCCAGAGCCCAGAAAGCAAGTAGACCAAAGGCTCAAGAACACAGAATGCTCAGAGCAGATGCCCAGACCTGTCCACCACACTCTCAGCAGCCCCTGGGAGCTCTGTAGGGACAAGGGAGCTATGCATATACCCTGGGAGGCAGATGAACAGGGGAAAACGATTACAGATGTAGCATGCACAGGAGCATTTTGGCAGAACCCCTTGAAATCTAGAACCTTCTAGACCTAGTGAGAAGGTAGGTAATGTAGGGAGTTGGTGATCTGTGAGATAGAGGACCTGTGACAGCCTGTGGCAGAGTTCTGTGCAAAGGGGCTGAGCTTTGGTCTTCCTGTTGTAAGTCAGTTGTCCTCATGACTGGTTCCTGTATGAGTTCTTACTGGAGAATCCATTTCCTGTCAGATGACAAATTCAGAGAAAGCTCCTGTGCTTCTGGGGAGACAGGAGCAGAGGCAGGAGAGCTCAGCATGCCAAGGAGCTGTGTGTGGGAGTTCATTTTCTGAGCCTCAATACTATGAAGTTCAGTTACATAGGGAGTTCTTACCACACCAGGGGCCCGAGTCCGCAGCAGCTTTGCCACTACATATTGGGGTGCAAGTTGGAGAGAGGGCCCGTCTGTGCTGAGCAGGCTAAGATGGTACAGATCTTCCCTCCAGTCGGGGAAGGGGCTTGCCCCACTTCCCTCCCATTTCTTTTCTCCTGTGCTTTTCCTTCCTCCCTTTTCTCTCCCCTCCCAGATTTTAGGAAGACAGAGAAATACGGGATTCATTTGAGGAAAGGGTTAAGGTACTTGGGGAGGAGGTGTTCATAGAGGCTGTGCGTCAGAATGCAGCCATAGAGGTCACAGCTTATGTGGTGAGACCTGGGTCCTTACACTTGCCAGGCAAGAGCTATCTCCCCAGCCTTCTTTTGGTATGTGTATGTATGTGTGTGTGTGTGTGTATATATATATATATATATATATATATATATATTTTTTTTTTTTTTTTTTAATATTTATTTATTTTTTCTTGTTTCAGAACCTTTGTTTATTCACTCATTTTTATGGCCGGCTCAGCCCACCCCGAAGGCAGGGTTGGCGCAGCATGTAGTGCTGGGGAATCGAACCGTGGTCCCTGAAGCCACCCAAGCTTTCCCAAGCAGGCGCTTTAAACCACTGAGCCATCCCGCCGGGCCCCTTCTTTTGGTATATTGATGAGCCCACCTTTCTGATGCATGAGTTTCCTGAGTATTTATTTATTTATTTATTTATGGAAGGGTGTACAGGGATGTTCAGGGTCTCACTACTAGGTCAGACTCAGTGATCCTCCTGCTTATAGCCTACCAAGAGCTGGGATTACACACCCAGTCTCAGGCTTATGTGTTGAGACATGGTTTTCTGTGCTTGAAGAACACTCCTGAGCCTTGCCCTCATGGCCTTTGATGTGTGTTTATGCCAGTGTGAGCTGTCTTGTGGCTTCTGCTGTGGGTGGCTTCTCCTGGTATCAGGGGTTGGGAGGCTTACTTTTAGGAACTGAACTTCTTGGCACGAGTTGAGTACTTTGCTCTGGGGGTAGGTAGATAAATCCAAAGAGCTATTCTGCCACTGGGTGTTTTTTCTTTTCTTTTTCCTCTCTCTCTCTTTCTCTCTCTCTCTCTCTCTCTCTCTCTCTCTCTCTCTCTCTCTCTCTGTTTCTTTTGGTTCTTTCTGGAGACAGGATTTTGAGTTCACCTCCCCAGGCCTCCCTTAATCTTGAACTAGAACACTCTGTGCAGTCCCCAGAAGACCCAGCCTGGTCCCCTCTGATGGGGGGAAGGCTCCTGCATCCTCACCACGCCACCACTGGCCCCACCAGGTGCTTTTGCCCATAGGGATGCCCATCAGAGAAATTGTCCTCACTGCTCCCTTCCCTTTGGCACTCATCCCCTCTCAGAGTCAAATCTTAGACCCCAGACTCAGTTTCCCCTTTGTGCATACTCTTGCATCTCTCTCGTCTTCGCATCCTTAGGCACACAGGCCTTAGAACCCTCAGGGTGAATCTGGGTCATAGTGCAGAATTAGGAAAGATACTTTCTGCCCATGAGCAGGGTGCTGCCAGTATGAATTTGGGTGACACTGGAGTGGTAGAAAACACATCTTCTCCCCAGACAGTAGGTATCTCTAGGTGCCCTTGGGAACTGATTTCTAGGACTCTCAGATACCATAACATCTGCCTAGATTGTGTGCACATCCACCCCATGCTTCGGGCCTTCTCTACGTTGATTCTGGCAATTCAAGCAGCCAATAGTATAAAGTAAATAGGCACATTATAGGCCATTACACTGCATCGGCTAGAGGTCAGCGGCAGCAGAAAACCAGTCTGTACTTGTTCAGTGCTAGTAGTGTTTTTCCTCAGGTATTTTTAGCCATGGTTCATTGACACTTCTGATGAGGAACACGGATGTGGAGGCACAGCTAGCCAGAACCTCTAATCACTGTGCAAACAGGGAGGGACTGGGTAGGGATACAGTTCAAAGGACAAAGGCTGTGAGATAGAAGGACACTGGAAGGAGGCCCAGGGAGGTTTGCAAAGACTTCTTTCTTTCTTTCTTTCTTTCTTTTTGTGGGACCAGGGTTCAAACTCATGACCTTGCACTTGCCAAGCAGGCACTTGTGCCACGGAGCTATCTCCCCAGCCCCCATTTTTTTCATCTAAAATGAGAGCCTGAATTTCTTTGTTGACTATGTTAATATTGCTGTGGGTCAGGAACGCAAGGGATCAGCAGAGGCAGTGCTTGCCCACCCCACTCCTGTCCACCTACTTCTCTGCAGAAGCCCATGGAGCCCACGGGACTTTTAGGGATATAAGGAGAAACGACATAAATAGATGGTGGCTTACTGTAAACACCATTCTGACTTTTTCGTACGTCAACATAGCTCAGAGGTGACTGCATTTCCGCACAGAGAGCTTCCTCATTCCATTTTGATGGCTGTGTGGCCTTTCCCTGGGATGGGCCAGGCCTGGCCTCAGACAGTTGCTGCCCAAAGTCTTCCCGTTATTAGCAACAGCGCAGCAAAGGCGCTGTGGGCTGGAGTGGGGTCATCCTGAGTGCAGATCCCCAGAAGAGGAGTTCTCGGGTCTCAGGACTTCTGCTCATTAGACTTTGGCAGATGCTCCCAGAGCTGAGCCTCAGTTTACCCTCCACTAGCACTTCTTGGGAGTCCTGAGTTTCTACATTCAGGCCAGCGCAATGAGCTATCAAATGTTTTGTTCTTTTCTGAGTGATTGGGTGAAAAATGATATGACATCAGTTGTGGGACTTTTTTTTTTTTTTTCTGAAGGTACTGGGTAGGACTTTTTTTTTTAATAAAAAAATCCCCGTCCCCCTCCCCCTACCGGGGTTCATGACCTTGCTCTTGCCAGGCAGGCACTTGTGCCACAGAGCTATCTCCCCAGCCCCCATTTAATATAAAATTTTATGTTAGAATAGTTTCAGACTTGCAGACAAGTTGCAAAACTAGTAAAGAAGTTCCTGTACTCTTTAGTCTACTTTCTTTTTTTTCTTAGTCTACCTTTGGTGCTACAACATAACAACCTAAGACTAGCACTTTAAAGTGAGTAGAAATCTGGCCAGGGGTGGGACGCACACCTGTAATCTCAGCATTTGGGAGGCTGAGGCAGGAGGATTGGTGCAAGTTCAAGACCAGCTTGGGCTACTTGCAGTAGACCTTGTCTTAAAAAGACAAAAAAAAAAAAAAAAAGATAGATAGATAGATAGATAGATAGATAGATAAATGCAGGTGCACGCAGAAATATACTGGCTTCCAGGACCAGAAGCTGTCAATCCAAGATCTAGCTGTTGGCATTGCCCAAGGTAGAAAAGAAGTCCAGCAGAAGAGGAAGCCAGAGACAGTGACTTGATGGGCTGCATTCAAGCCACAGCATCCTGTCCCACACCTCTAAAGCCCATGTCTGCCTCACATACAAGTCATTTTCATCCCAACCCAGTAGCCTCAAAGCCCCAACTTTTTCTAGGGCCAACTCAAGTACAAAGTCCAGAGCCTCTTCTATGAAATCAGATAGGGCGGAGACTTTACCAAGATTCACCTGGAGGCAAATTTCCTTCCAGCCTTGAGCCTGTGAAATCAAAAGTAGGGGAATGTGTCTCTTTCTAAAGGGAGAAATGGGCAAAAAAGTAAAACAAGTCCCAACTGGGTTTCATACCCAGCCAAGTTGGCAGCATTAAATCCTAAGGCTCCAGGGCAATGTTTCCCTGTGTGCCACCTCCCCAGGCCTTGGTCCTGCCGCACCCTACGGCAGGACTGGACTCTCAGGCCTACAGTCTTCCTGGCTGTGTCTCTGTTATCAGTGACCAGGGCTTTGTGCTCCTGTTTTTTTTTGTTGTTGTTGTTGTTGTTGTTGTTGTTTTTTGTCTTTTTGAGACAGGGTCTCGCTGTGCAGTTTAGGCTGGCCTTGAGCTCACTTTTGTAGCCCAGGCTGGTCAAATTTTTTTTTTTTTTCTTGTTTCAGAACTTTTGTTTATTTTTATGGCCACTCAGTCTGCTCTGAGGGCAGGGCTGGCACAGCATGTGGTCCCGGGGATTGAACCACGTCCCTGCAGCTGCCTAAGCTTCCTAAGCAGGCACTTTAGACCACTGAAGCCATCCCTCCAGGCCCCTGTGCCCCTGTTCTTCTGCTAGCTGCTCACCAAATCAAAGAAAGCCATTTATCTTCTGTGAAAAGGAAAAAGGGCTTATTCAAAGCCAGCTCTGGGGAGATGAGGGGCCGCATCACCCAAATCTCCCATTGCTTCCCACACAGGTTGTGTTGGGGCCTTGGAGGGATCCAGTGACACAAGGATGTGTGCTGGCCAGTTTTCCACACCCTGCCCTGGGGCGGCACCTGCCCTTTATCCTGGCTGAGAGGAGAGGGGTGGTTCTTATGCCCAAGCCTTGAGTGAGTTTGAGCAAGTCCCTAAAGAAAGCAAATCTCTAAAGAAAAAACATTCTAAATTTTATGAGCCGGGCATGGTGGCGCACGCCTGTAACCCCAGCACTTAGGAGGCTGAGGCAGGAGGATCAGTGTGAGTTTGAGACCAGCCTGGGCTACAAAAGTGAGCTCAAGGCCAGCCTGAACTGCATAGCAAGACCCTGTCTCAAAAAGACAAAAACAAAACAAACAAAAACAGCCAGAGCTACATTAAGTGAAATTCTGTCTCAAAATAAAATTTTTATTTATTTGTTTATTTTTTTCTTATTTCAGAACCGTTGTTTGTCTATTCACTCATTTTTAAGGCCTGCTCAGCCCACCCCGAGGGCAGGGCTGGCGCAGCATGTGGTGCTGGGGATCGAACCGCGGTCCCTGAAGCCGCCCAAGCCTTCCCAAGCAGGCACTTTAGACCACTGAGCCATCCCGCCGGGCCCCTCAAAATAAAAAATATTAATAGGACTTAGATGGAGATGGGATGCAGCTCCCTGGAACTCACACTGAGGCAAGAGGCTCCCAAGTGCTGGGATTCTTTTACAGCCACTACTCCCGGCTCTGGCTGTTTTTTGAATTTGCAGTCTTCCTTGTTAACCTTCTGAGTAGCTGGAATTAAAGGTATGTACTGCCACCACCCCACACCTCCCAGCCCATTTTTTTTTTTTTTGGTGGGACTGGGGTTCAAACTCACAACCTTGCACTTGCCAGGCAGGCACCTGTGCCACGGAGCTATCTCCCCAGCCCCCTCCCAGCCCATTTTAACAGGGAGAGCAGAGCTGAGTTGGAAGGCCCTGGCCCTGGAGAGAAGCCAGCTGAGAGCCTAGTGAGCCTGGCAGGGCCACTATGGGTGCAGAGCACCTGGGAGCCTGTGGGGCTTGATGTAATCTCTTCTCTGACCATAGTACCTCTTGCAAGCACCCTTAGTGGCATTGGGCCCACTGGATAATCTAGGATCACCTCCATCTCAGAAACCTTGTTTTGAACCTGTGTGCAAAGTCCCTTTGCCACTTCAGGTTGACATCCAGAGTCATGGGCTGTGGAGTAAGTGGGTGGAACCCCTCTGTTTGCCTGGGGGTGGGGTGGGGGGCTTGTGAGAAGGCTCAGGCAGGTCCCTCTGGGCGTCACTGTGCTTCCCTGTAGGGAGCCATCAGAGCCACCTTTTACAGCAGCAGCCCGTGTACCTTGTGTTCTGGACATACGGTTCTCTCTGCCGCTCTCCAGGCTATTAAGTGCAGTTGTTAGTCCATTTTCCCAACCAGGAAACCTGAGGCCCAGAGGAACTCAGCAGCTCACCCCAGGTCACATGGGCTGGAAGTGGCAGAGGTGGGATTTGAACTGAGGAGACTGGGCCCTAGGGTTTCTATGGCTTAACAGGTACCCACCCTAAAGATCCGTTTTCCTAGCCTTCTTTTAGCTCTGTTCACACCTCTTCTCTGCCTGTCCTTTCTGAATAGCCATTGGGCATTCAGGGGGTCAGGCCTCATCTGCCCAGCATTCTGTGAGGTGAAGCCCCAACCTGTGTATGTGACAGGAACACGCACACAAGTATGTGAAGGTCCCATGTATTACAGTCTTTTGGGTACCAGGCAGGGGCAATGTCATCTCCCTGACTCCTCTGTGAGCCATGTGGCCTCAGTTTCCCCACAGGCTAGTTCTTGGTAGGCTTTTGCTGTGAAGCCCACATATTGTCTGCAGGGGTCAAGGATAGTGCTTGCTGGGCATGGTGGCACACACCCGAGGTTGAGGCAGGAGAATCATTGTTGAGTTCGAGGCCAGCCTGGGCTACAAAATGAGTTCAGATCATCCTGAACTGCATAGTGACACCTAGTCTCAAAAAAAAAAAGGACAAAGAACAAAACAAACAGCAACAACAAAAAACCCAGTACTCGGCCTTAACCTCCTTGTCTCGGGTCCTGACTGCCTGTTGGTCATTTTGTCTGATGAGGTAGGGACAAGAAGTGGTACCAGCATCCTCATCCCTGCTGTGTGATGAGTGGACCCCGCCGGGGAGCTGCCTGCCGAAGTGCTCCCTGTACTTGCCCTCAGGAGTCGTTGACATTTGTGACATCCTGGGGTGCAGTCAGGTCAGGGCCTCAGACTGTGTTTGACACGCACAAAAAGGCATGGCTGGTGTGGAGTGACAGGCATCTCTGAGTTGGATGAGGGGGTGGCACCAAGGACCTGCTGGTGGTCACAGTTTTGTATGGCTCAGACTTGGGGCTCGGGAGTCACTTTGGTGTGTTGATGCTTCAGCTGCAGGACACTGAGAGGTCTACACACACACTGTCTTTGATAGAGAACAAAATTCTTCCCCAGTAGGGTCAGGGAACCTGGAACTGGAATTACCTTCTCTGCTGCTGCAGAGGTGCTGACCCTGGTGGAATTCTTCACCCCACTAGGCTGACAGTAGATCCTAAGACTCTCACTCAAAGGCCATGGCCCACACCTTGACCTTGGAAGAAAAAGGGGTCTTGGGGCCAGTGAGATGGTTCAGTGGTGTAGAGTGCCTGCTTAGGAAAGCTTAGGCAACCGCAGGGACAGAGGTTCAATCCTCGGCACCACATGCTGTGCCAGCCCCACCCCTAGGGCACGCTGAGCCGGCCATTAAATAAATAAATAAATAAACAAAAGTTCTGAAACAAGACAAAATTAAAATTAAAAAAAGTTACTTTATTTATTTATTTATTTATTTATTTATTTATTTTTTCTTGTTTCAGAACCTTTGTTTCTTTATTCACTCAATTTTATGGCCGGCTCAGCCCGCCCCGAGGGTAGGGCTGGCGCAGCATGTGGTGCTGGGGATCGAACTGTGGTCCCTGTGGTCCCTGAAGCCGCCCAAGCTTTCCCAAGCAGGCGCTTTAGACCACTGAGCCATCCCGCCAGGCCCCCAAAAAACAGTTACTTTAAAAAAATAAAATTAAAAAAGGGGCCAGGGAGATAGCTCCGTGGCACAAGTGACTGCCTGGCAAGTGCAAGGTCGTGAGTTTGAACCCTGGTCCCACCAAAATAAATAAATAAATAAATAAACAAGTTTTTTTAAAAAAAAATAAAATTAAAAAAAAAGAAAAAGGGGTCTCCTTGCAGAGAGCACTGCGCAGCTTGAGTGGGCCATGGGCAGTCCCGTCTGCTTCCAAGCTCAGCTCACAGCCTATCCCTGCTCGCTCCCCTCTCTGCACAGCCCCATCGGATCTGTGCATGGGAGGGGACAGGCTCCCTTGGCCTTCAGGTCTTCAGTTAAGCTTTCTGTGTCGTGGTGGGAAGCATGGGTTCAGAAGATCTGATCTGCTTTCCACTGCTAGCTGTCTGTGTGTAGGATGGAGGGGTTCCACCTTCCTGCCCCTGACCTACACCCTACATACACCCTTACTCTCAGCCAGGAATGGATGTATACAGAACTATAATCCTTGTGCAGGGGGATGGGCCAGTCCCAGAGACTGCTGGGAGGAAGCACAGCCCCGCTCCTATCTTGGAGATTGGGGCTTGTTTCCTGTCTGGTCTTATCTTGCTCACATGCCTCCCTCCACACTTCCCTCTTCAAGTCTCCACCCACACGTGGACTTGACCTCTGGCCTGGGCCTGCAGCCTGGACCACCAGCACACAGTGGATCACAGTCGTACACCGAGGGTCTGCAGAGGAACTGAAGGAGGTGACCAGGCTCAGGAGATTCTCCTGGGCCGTGTTTGACCATATGGTGACATTTGAGCTTCAGAACCTCCAGTTACCTTGGCTGCTGAACTGTGAGGCCAGCTGTCTGTTTCAAGATTTCTTACACATAAACATCTTCCTTTAAGCATTGCATGCTTAGATTCGTGGCATCAGCCTCTTCTGTCTCTCTCTTTTTTTTTTCCTTTTTGGCAGGACAGGGGTTTGAACTCATGACTGTGCACTTGCCAGGCAGGCACTTGTGCCACAAAGCTATCTCCCTAGCCCTCTACTGTCTATTTCTTTCTTTTTTTTTTTTTTGAGACAGGGTCTTGCTATGCAGTTCAGGCTGTCCTTGAGCTCACTTTTGTAGCCCAGGCTGGTCTCGAACTTGCACCAATCCTCCTGCCTCAGCCTCCCAAGTGCTGGGATTACAGGCGTGAGCCACCATGCCCGGCCCTCTACTGTCTATTTCTATTCTAAACTTTTTACCCCTTCAGTGCTGGCAATGAGCCAGGGCCTTTGAACTGAGCTGCGTCCCTAATCCTTTTTAATTTTTCTCAGACAGTATCTAGCTAAGTTATTAAGTTACCCAATCTGGGGCCTGACGGGATGGCTCAGTGGTCTAAAGCGCCTGCTTGGAAAAGCTGGGGCGGCTTCAGGGACCT
>PVJA010050336.1:0-13316 GCA_004027025.1 Myocastor coypus | reverse complement strand
ACTCGGGAGGCTGAGGCAGGAGGATTGGTGCGAGTTCGAGACCAGCCTGGGCTACAAAAGTGAGCTCAGGACCAGCCTCAACTGCATAGTGAGACCCTGTCTCAAAAAGACAAAAAAAAAAAAAAAAAAAAAGACTAACCTATGGATCGGCACAAGTCCAAGACTAGTCTGGGCTACAAAAGCGAGCTCAAGGGCCCGGCGGGATGGCTCAGTGGTCTAAAGCACCCGCTTGGGGAAGCTTGGGAAGCTTCAGGGACCGCGGTTCAATCCCCAGCACCACATGCTGTGCCAGCCCTGCCCACGGGGTGGGCTGAGCCGGCCATAAAAATGAGTGAATAAACAAACAAAGGTTCTGAAACAAGAAAAAAAAAAAAAATGAGCTCAAGGCCAGCCTAAACTGCACAGTGAGACCGTCTCAAAAAGACAAAAAGGACTAACCCTTATAGTGTCCTCTCTGAGCTTTATTTGGGTTCTATATAAATAATCAAAGAGTTCACTAACTACACAAGCTCTAAAGATATTTCTACTTTCCTTCAAAGAGAAACACCCCATTTCCATCTCTAAAAACCACATCCAATCAAAGATTACCACTAGGTTCAATGCATCTGTGAAAGCCCAACTCAGCCTTCTTTGCAACCTTAATCCACCGGACTGGAACACAGCATTCAGGCCCAACTGTTTAGAAGTCTCTTGGGTCTTTCAGGCACCCAGTTCAAAATAAATTCCTACCCATAATCAGGTCAACAACTGAGCCAGCTCTGTACACTGTTGTGGAGTGTGGTTTCGCTCTTTCATTTCAGTTGCTACTTAGTAACTTTGAACCTCAGTTTCCTGACCTGAAAAATGGAAATAGCAGCTACCAAGCAAGGTCACCTTGAGGACAAGTAAAAGTTTCTAAAGCATGTAACACATTGCCTGGCACACAAAAGGCACTAAAGAATGGTGGTAGCCACTGTACTTCTTGGCAGTGTGTTTCAACAATGCCATTAAAATGTTTTCCTTAGGGTTTTTTTTTCTATTATGGCTGGTGTAGCATGTGGTGTGTGGTGTCAGGGATCAAACTGCAGTCCTGTGTTTGCCTAAGCTTTCCTAAGCAGGTGCTTTGGATCGCTGAACCATCTTGCTGGTCCAGTTTTTTGAAAGTAATTCTAAAAAAATTCTAGACTTATAGAAGATTTACAACAGTGAAGATTTCCCACAAAACTATGTATCTATAAAAAGTATAAAACTTCCTTCAACACTCAGCATTAATCAAAATATTATTAATGACTGAGTTTTCCACTAATGAATGTCCTTTCTGAATCCAGATCCTAGATCTCCTTAGTATCTACCAAAAATGACTGTCTCAGTTGACCAGGACTGATGTCCCTGCAGAGTATGGCTTAAGTCTGCAGAATTACTTTCGATTTGGGTTCACTGGCATTTCCTACTCGACTGCAGCCCTATACTGCTTGGCAAGAATATTACAGAAGTCTTCAAAAAACAAAGGACACCAACATGAATCAGCAAAGGAGCTAACAATGGTACAAAGGTACCTATCTCCCATGACTCTTGCATACCATGGTATAGTTACAATTCTCTCTGTAGTCACTAGGCATAGCAAACATTCATTTAACACCTTTATGTCATTCACGCTCTTAAGCACCCATGTATAAAAGGTAATTCATGGCTTCAGTAATTTATACAGAAGTGCAAGTGTTGCCACTTTCCATGCCCACACCACTAATGTTTCCATTTCTATACATTTGTGAGTTCTTATCTTTTCATTCATGGAATCATTCATAAAAAAGTCCATGGCCTTTTCACAGCTGGCTGAGCAATGCAGCTCTAATAGTCTCAGCATAGCTTCAGAGCCACTCCCTTGACATCCACAAGTACCTTCGTCTTGGCGGTGGTGTGGGGGATCTGCGCCGTCGAGGAGGAGGAGCTGGTGAGGGAGAGCGGCGTCTTCTGGCAGGTGGAGGGGAAGGGCTTCTCCTGCGTCTACTACTAAACCGAAGAATTATAGTAGATTTCTGAGTCAGTACATTCATAATTAAGTGGCCCAGAAAACAAATTAGTTTCTATTAACTTTTTCATGATAGCTCAAGAATGTAGGCAAGATGACATTTTAAAAATAGTGTTTCACCTATGTTAGTAAGTTTTACAAAAAAAAAAAAAAAAAAAAAAATCAGAAAAGATTCTTTTTCTTTTTTTTGAGACAGGGTCTCAACTATGCAGTTCAGGCTGACCTTGAGCTCACTCTTGTAGCCCAGGTTGGTCTCAAACTCACACCGATCCTCCTGCCTCAGCCTCCCAAGTGCTGGGATTACAGGCATGCGCCCCAACACCTGGCTTCAGAAAAGATTCTTATGCACTCCTTTTTAATTGGGAAGTACGGGTCCGGCGGGATGGCTCAGTGGTCTGCGCCTGCTTGGGAAAGCTTGGGCGGCTTCAGGGACCACGGTTCAATCCCTGGCACCACATGCTGTGCCAGCCCTGCCCTCCGGGCAGACTGAGCCGGCCATAAAAATGAGTGAATAAACAAATAAAGGTTCTAAAACAAGAAAAAAGTAAATAAATAAAATTTTTTAAAAAATTGAGAAGTACAATGTAATCACAAAAAACTGACATGTCAGTCTACCAGGGCTTGCTAAATACAGCCTCATGTTTTCTGAAAAGGTTATTCGTTTTTTGGGGGGACCAGGGTTCGAACTCACGACCTTGCACTTGTACCTCGGAGCTATCTCCCCAGTCCCTGAAAAGGTTATTTATAGGTTATTCTTATTCCTTGGTAGGATTGTTTACAATGTCTAATATAGAATTTAAAATGTTAACAGTTGCTAGTGGCTTAAGGCCCATGTTGAGGGTCACGCTACAAGTTATTAATGTTCAAAAGTGTCTTCACTATTCAAGTTGTACATAATTTCCTAAAAATAATACCAAAGACAAATGACAAGCTGCTACAGGTACAAAGTTACTATGGGGCCAATGATGGTTAAAACAAGAACAAAGATGAAAACAAAAAGAACAGATGCTAAGTGTGGTGGCATACACCTGAATTTCCAGCACTGTAGACTGTGGGAGTCTGAGGCAGAAGCGTCATCAAGTTTAAGCTCAGCCTGGGAAACAGCTCATGTCTCAATAAATAAACAAATAAATAAATAAATAAAGTCATATTAAATAACCTTCTCAACTGCTGTACATTTAACCAACATGAACAGGATACCATGCAAATGAATAACATGCCAATAGTGGCCTGGCGATGGACTTACTCAAACACGGTGTTTTAGTTCAAGAATTTAATTTGTTCTACAATTTTAGAAAAGACAAATGCATTTCTGTTTGGGGAAGATGGTGACACTTATTGGTAAACCAAATTTTTTTCCAATAGCAACTTTCATGAACTAAGTACCACATAAATTTGTCATCTTTTAGGTAAGTTCACATAAAGTAATTTTACAATTTTTTGCCTAGAACAAGAGAACACTTCCTATGAATATGTAATTAAGTTTCAAAAGTTTGCTAGGCCTTGGCTTCCCTTTGAAGCTCAGGAAGCCAGGCATGACGGTGCAGGCCTGTGATCCCAGCACTGAGGAGGCTAAGGCAAGTGATCTCTACAAGTTAAGGCTAGCCTTGGTCACATAGTAAGACTATCTCAAAAAAGGAAACCAAAACCCAAAACCCAGAACTAAGAAAAAGTTTACTAACAACACTTTTCCTTAGTTGGGAGAAAAATTTCCAATTTAATAATTTAGTTTCCGGCCGGGCGTGGTGGTGCACGCCTGTAATCCCAGCACTTGGGAGGCTGAGGCAGGAGGATCAGTGCGAGTTCAAGACCAGCTTGGGCTATGAAAGTGAGCTCAAGGCCAGCCTGAACTGCATATCGAGACCCTGTCTCAAGAAGACAAAAAAAAAAAAAAAAAAATTTAGTTTCCAATTTAGATTTGCTTATGGTTGCAGGAACTTAACTAACAATGTATTTCTGAATACCTTACATATAAAATTTTATTTAAAATAAAAACGAGAGGGGGTGGGAAGATAGCTCTGTGGTACAAGTGCCTGCCTGACAAGTGCAAGGTTGAGTCCAAATCCCAGCCCTGCAAAAATAAATGCAATTTTCCCCCCTACATTCTAACCAACTGACGCAATTTCTAATAGCAATAAACTTGAAGCTATAACTAAAATTAATTTTTGTTTTGAGATAGGGCCTTATGATGCAGTTCAGGATGGCACTGAATTCGCTATGTAGCCCAGGCTGGCCTCGAACTTTCAGAGATCCTCCTGCCTCAGCATTCTCAGAGCTGGGACTACAGGTATGTACCTGGTATAAAAAAGTTAAAATAATGAGAAAACAAAAACACACTGGGCTGGTGAGATGGTTCAGTAGTCTAAAGTGCCTGCTTAGGAAATCTTAGGCAACCTCAGAGACTTCGGTTCAATCCCCAGCACCACATGCTGCACCAGCACCCCCACGGCCAGCTGGCCATAATTTAAAAAAAAAAAAACCAAAAACACACTAAGTGAGGCAATGCACATTAGTTCTGATTTCATTGTTGTGAGGACTCCTTCTAAACTACAAAGCAGCCGGGCATGGTGGCACACGCCTGTAATCCCAGCACTTGGGAGGCTGAGGCAGGAGGACTGGTGCAAGTTCGAGACCAGCCTGGGCTACAAAGTGAGCTCAAGGCCAGCCTAAACTGTACAGTGAGATCCTGTCTCAAAAAGACAAAAATAAATAAATTAAATTAAATTAAAAAAAAAAAAAAAAAAACTACAAAGCAGCTTCATAATCATATCACTAACCTAATTTTATAAAGCAATTTTTAGTTGCTAGTAATTTCACAGAAGCCAGAGGGCACTATATGGCTGGGGGGAAAAAAGCACTGAAGCATGCAATTTACCTGTTTTTAAGTTTTTATTTTTTATTATCAACCACTACCCCTCCACCTTCTGGTTCCTCTGCAGTTTAAATAGCTAGCTTCATTCCATCACGGTGCTCTGACTGGCTCCAGAAGAGCCTTCCCAGAAACACACTTTCATTAATGAGAATACCAGAAATGAGACAGCTTCAAAATCTGAGGTAAAAAGAGGGCTAGGCAAACAGTTCAGTAAAGAGCTCTTGTCCAGTGTGCATGAAGCCCCGAGTTCAATGCCTAGCATTGCACCAAACAGGCAAGTTTTACCAAGGGCATGAGCTGGACAAGGGCATTCCTAGTCTGAATACCTCAAATGCTTCAAACGCTGAAACTTTCCGAATACCTTATTAGGCCCATCCATTTTATTTTATTTTATTTTTTCTTGTTTTAAAACTTTTATTTATGTGCCGGGCGTGGTGGCGCACGCCTGTAATCCCAGCACTCGGGAGGCTGAGGCAGGAGGATCACTGTGAGTTCGAGACCAGCCTGGGCTACAAAAGTGAGCTCAAGGCCAGCCTGAACTGCACAGTGAGACCCTGTCTCAAAAAGACAAAAAAAAAAAAAAAACTTTTATTTATTTACTTTTATGGCTGGCTCAACTTGCCCTGAGGGCAGGGCTGGCACAGCATGTGGTGCCGAGGATTGAACCACAGTGCCTGTAGCTGCCTAAGCTTTCCTAAGCAGGCGCTTTAGACCATTGAGCCATCCTACCTGGCCCAGCCCATCCATATTAGATTTCACATTTTTCAGATTAGTGATGTACAACCAAAAGTCTATGTCAATACTACAAAATCTGAACAGCTTTTAGCTCCCAGCATTTTGGATAAGATATATTCAAATTGCTAATTAGAAATTTACTGAGCTGGGCATGGTGGCACACACCTATAATCTCAACACTCTGGAGGCTGAGGCAGGAGGATTGCTGTGAGTTTAAGGTCAGATTGTCCAAGGTCTAAAAAAAAGTTCAAAGCCAATCTGAACTACACAGTGAACCCATCTCAGAGAATAAAACAAACAAATAAAACAAACAAACAAACAAACAAACAAAAATCCTCTTTACTGGCATGTTCCTCATAGCAGAAAATTGGTTCAAATAGACTTATGTCAAGTATAATTTCAACATTATCTATCCCTGGCTTTCAATGGTACATGCCTGTAACCCCAGCATTTGGGGAGCTAAAGCCAGCTAGGGCTTTTAAGTTCAAGGCTAGCCTACAAGATCCTATTTAAAAAAAAAAAAAAAGTCGGGCATGATGGCGCACACCTGTAATCCCAGTACTCGGGAGGCTGAGGCAGGAGGATCGGTGTGAGTTCAAGACCAGCCTGGGCTACAAAAGGTGAGCTCAAGGCCAGCCTGAACTGCATAGTGAGACCCTGTCTCAAAAAGACAAAAAAAAAAAAAAGAAGTCTGAGATCTGTCCTTGTCACTTTGTGACACTAAGAAACTTACTTTACCACATTCAGGTCCCTGTTTTCTTAGGAGCCAGGCCTGAAATGTTATGTAGTTACTGATATGTAACAGATGACAGAAAAGTTTCAATACAGATAGGCAACCTACTTTTCTACTACAGGAAAGACTAAACATAAAAGTCTCTTTCCCCTAAATCTAAGGGGTTTAGATTTCCTACTCTTGGAAAACACCTATATATTGCTAAGTCTATGTGTACTTCTTGATGTACTTTGACACAAATACCACAAGAGTGGTAACCACATATTCAAACATTTAAGTTCAAACGATACTCTAGAGTTGGAAATGTACATACAATTCTGCCTTCAAATTAGTCAGACTGGGCTGGCAAGATGGCTGAGCAGTCTAAAGTGCCTGCCTAGGAAAGTTTAGGCAACAGGGACCACAGTTTGATCCCGGGCACCACATGCTGCACCAGCCCCACTCCCCTGAGCTGGCCATAACACAAACAAATAAATGAGGTTTAAGAAAAATAAAATTAAACCTAAAAAAAAAGAAATTAGTCAAACCAAGAATAGCAAATAAATGTTAAATATAGCCACCTACATAGGAAAGTATTAACTTTTGGAATGTAACCCTAATGTACAAAGTAGTATCTAACCAACCTTTTAGTCACTGGCGATTGCCATCGCTTTCCCATCTGCATCCTGAGAGCAGCGGAGAAAAACAAATGTCAAAAGTTCCATTCGCTAAATTGTTTACTTCAATGGAGTTAAGTCACATAGAGATGTTTAAGTTTCAAAGGATAACAAGGAATTAATACTATTACATCAGTGATTTGTTCTCCCAGTCACATATACATATATAGCAGTGCTTCAAACTTTCCAGGCTCTCATTCTATTAGTAGTAACTAGCAGCAAAGGAAAAGAAAGGCCCCAAATAGGAAAACTGACCAAGTAAACCTCACCTCTCAGTCAACCAAATTTGAAAATAATCTTGAAGCCCACCCTTTACACTATGAACTTTCACCCTGACTACATGCTATCAGCAAAGACCATTAAACAAATATCATTACCGAGGGGAAGCCTCTTTCTGGCGCTTTCGTGGTGATGGAGATGCACTTCGGGAAGGGGAATGTCTCCGCCGCCGGCCCACCTCACCATTTTTCACATGGGATCGCTTGGGTCGCTCATCTTCAGAGGAAGAGGAGCCAGAGTCTACAATGACACAGTAAAGGAAAATGTTACATGATGGCTGTGCTTAACAGAGGCTGTCCAAGTCTTGAGTCTAGAATTAACATGTATACAACCCTCAACTTCTGCAGATATGCTCAAGGACTTCAAAGCAAAGCCTGTATAAATACACATCACACAATAAAAATCGCTTTCATAGTACAATCCAATCGAGTACCAACCAATGATAGTATACGAGCATCTCTTAAAGTCTAGTGAATTTCTAAATAACCAAGCGAGAAGGCATCTAGGAAATAACTTGATTCCTGTTACTCTAAGCTTTTAATGGTACTGTGGGATGGTCTGAACTCTATACTGTGAAAAAAAGGAAAAGCTAGTGCTTACTCAGCACAAATACCAAATGAGCTAATAAGAACAGAGTGTATGCCAGGCGTGGTGGCGCACGCCTGTAATCCCAGCACTCGGGAGGCTGAGGCAGGAGGATCGGTGTGAGTTCGAGACCAGCCTGGGCTACAAAAGTGAGCTTAAGGCCAGCCTGAACTGCATAGTGAGACCCTGTCTCAAAAAGCAAAAAAAAAAAAAAAAAAAAAAAAAAAAAAAAAAAAAAAAAAAAAAAAAAAAGAACAGAGTGTATGGATAAAAGAACCAGGTTTCTGTGTAACTTTTGTAGCATACTCTTCAATCTAACAAATCCAATTCTATTTTACACACACACACACACACACACACACATATATATGCATATATACATAAACATATGCACCAGGAAAAAGCCTCCCGAGAAACAACTGTAAGAATTTTTAACTTACTGTATGTATGTTATGGCTGGCTCAGCCTGCCCTGGGGGTGGGGCTGGTGCAGTATGTGGTGCCAGGGATTGAACTGCAGTGCCTGTGGTTGCCTAAGCAGGCACTCTAGATCAGTGAGTTATCTCACCGGCTCACCACAAGAATTTTTATTTTTACTTATTTATTTAAATTTAACAATGGTTATGTTACATATTTTCACATCAGTTTTGACTGGCTTTTTGAGACAGGGTTTCAGTATGCAGTTTACATTGACTTGGGTTCACTTTGTAGCCCACGTTTGCCTCAAACTTGCAACAATCCTCCTGCTTCAGCCTCCCAATGCTGGGATTACACAGAGTCACTATGCTTGGCTATGGTAAAGAACACTATAGCTGGCATAAGAATAAAGTCTAAGAATAAGGAAAGATACTCTACATATATAGTGAGGTTTGCTTCCCTCCTTTAAAGCATATATATCTGGCAATGTGCAAAAACTTTCTGAATGAGAGCTGGGTATGGTGGTGCATGCCTGTAATCCTAGCATTTGGGAGGCTGAGGCAGGAGGACTGGTGGAGTTGGAGACCAGCCTGGGCTAAAAAAGTGAGCTCAAGGTCAGCCTGAACTACATAGCAAGACCCTGTCCCAAAAGACATAATAACAACAACAACAACAGATCTATCATCTTAGTCTGGGTCTTTGTGGGTTGGAAGAGGATGACTTACCCACCCCTAATGCGATAATGGGAAAACTACAGAAGAGTGATACCAATAATCTCAACCCTATGCAGACAAAACAAAACACTTTTCCCAAGAAAAGCTTTTGGTGGATATCACTGGGGGAGACTCAAGAAAATTAAGAGGTAATTAGTGCATTACCAGATGAAGACTGCTGGTTCTGTCGTCTGTACTGGCGTCTCTGCTGCACAGAATCAGCTGCAGCCATTTTGCCACCTTTATCTTCTTCTGAAAGATGGACAGACATAGAAAGTTTAATTACCTTTACAGATAATTTCAATATTAAAATAGAATAGTCTTTTTTTTTTTTGGTATTTTAAGGAAGGGTATATAGGGTCTCACCATTAGATCAGATTCTTAGTGATCTACCTGTTTACAGCATTTGAAAGAGCTGGGATTACAGGCTCCTGCTACCACACGGGGTCTCAAGTGTCTCTCTGCACTCCCACCCCAGAGGTGGGGGGAGGAGGGAGATGGCAGGTAGGCAGACCTGGGGTTTGAACCCCTGGCCCCTAAACTTGCAGATGCTTTAATCCACTGAGCTACTTGGCTGGCTTTTTAACTTTTATCTGGTTGGGTCTGGCAATAAATACAACCATAAAATGTAATCAAAATAATCTTATTTAAGAACTACAAGCCGGGTGTGGTGGCGCACGCCTGTAATCCCAGCACTTGGGAGGCTGAGGCAGGTGGATCGGTGCAAGTTCGAGACCAACCTGGGCTACAAAAGTGAGCTCAAGGTCAGCCTGAACTGCATAACGAGACCCTGTCTCAAAAAGACAAAAAAAAAAAAAAAAAAAAAAAAGAACTACAGGTTAAGGGGCCAGTGAGATAGCTCAGTGGTCTAAAGCACCTGCTTAGGCAAGCTTAGCCAACTGCAGGGACTTTGGGTTTTTTTTTTTCTTTTTGAGACAGGGTCTCACTATGCAGTTCTGGCTGGTCCTGCGCTCACGTTTGTAGCCCAGGCTGGTCTCGAACTCACACCAATCCTCCTGCCTCAGCCTCCCAAGTGCTGGGATTACAGGCGTGCGCCACCACACCCGGCATTGCAGGGACTTTGGTTCGATCCCCTGTACCACATGCTGCACCAGCCCCACCCTCAAGGCAGGCTGAGCCAGCCATAACATAAATAAATAAATGAAGTTTAGACAAAAAAACAAAAACACTACAGGTTAAGGTGAAAGTCAGTTAACTATCATAAATCTGTATATTTTCCATTTCAGAGATTAAAAAATGAACTCAGATGAAATTCATTAATTAAGCCAAAAATTCATTAATTAAGCCATTAGTATTATACCTGGAGATTCCAACCAGGTCTAATGCCAGTCTTAGTTTTTCCACAATAAGCAACACCTAATTAAGGTTCAATCAAAAGAGACCAGATATGCAAATGCAAAATCAACTGAAAATGAAATATAAGACTTACCAGATTCAGATAACTCTACTTTTCTAGGCTTTGGTGCTGGTGATGGTGATTCTCTTTTCTCAGTACCTTTATGTTTTGTCACTAAAAACAGAAAACATACAATAAGGACAACGTAAGGTGCCACCTCTGCCCCCTGCACCCTCGGCCTTTTTTTTTTTTTTTTTTTTTTTTTTTTTTTTTTTTTTTTTTTTTTTTTTTTTTGTCTTTGTGAGACAGGGTCTCGCTATGCAGTTGAGGCTGGTCCTGAGCTCACTTTTGTAGCCCAGGCTGGTCTCGAACTCGCACCAATCCTCCTGCCTCAGCCTCCCGAGTGCTGGGATTACAGGCTCGGCCTTTTTTTTGAGACAGCATCTCCATATGCAGTTCAGGCTGGCCATGAGCTCACTTTGTAGCCCAGGCTAGTCTTGAACTCGCAACAATCCTGCTTAAGACTTCCTCGTGTTGGGATTATAGGCGTGTGCCACCATCCTAAGTTTAAGATGCCTCAATAGTACACACACACACACACACACACACACACACACAAACTGGCATGTCTAATCCCTAAAATAATTTACTGATAATTTTTATCATCTCAAGCATTTTTAAATGGTGAAAACTTCAACTACATGTCTACAGTGATTTTCAAATCTTGAGGAACCAACAGCTATGAGAAACAGAACTATTACTACGCAGAACAAGCTTTCATGTTGTCTATTACCCTAACTCGGGAAAATAAATCTTGAGTGCAACTCAAGAACCACAACCTAAAACAAACTAGTAAATGTCAGACTCTATCAATACAGATTTCAGAAACCACTACAAATACACATACTAAAAACCAAACAGCACCACACCCCTAAAGCAGTAATGATCCACAATAAGGAACTGATAGGCTGGGGCAGTGGCACACACTGGTCTCCCAGCATTTTGGGAAGCTGAGGAAGGAGAAGTAGATATATGAGCCCAACAGGGGAATTTAGAAAAGCTCTTTAATACCTATGGATGTTGTCCGGGTTAAAGGCTGAGTTCAACCTTCCCATCCCCGAACCAAACATGAAACTCACAGGAAAGACACTTCACTTGAAAAAGATAAATTAGCCAGGTGAGAGTTGCAGGCTCCTTTTGTAGCACAAAATGTTCAGAAGAACAAGGGAAACTTCAGCTAATATGCAGACAATAGTGATTGAAAAAATTATTCGAAGGGGAGATAGCTCCGAGGCACAAGTGCCTGCTGGGCAAGTGCAAGGTCGTGAGTTCGAACCCTGGTCCCACAAAAAAAAAAAAAAAAAAGAAAAAATTATTCGAAACTTCCAACATCGCTCTGCAGTGGAAGTACTAAGATTCCCCTATTCTCTTGTAACCAACTATCTGGGAAATTATGACAACTACTTTTCTAGGAGACCCCCCCTTTTTTTTTTGTCTTTTTGAGACAGGGTCTCACTATGCAGTTCAGGCTGGTCTTGAACTCGCACTGATCCTCCTGCCTCAGCCTCCCAAGTGCTGGGATTACAGGCATGAGTCACCATGCCCGGCCAGTTAGGAGACCCTTTTTGAACTGCAAACTTGACAGGTTCCCAAGGGCTGATTATAATGTGAGCTGTCAGTTGAAGGCTCAGAATCCTCTACACAGCCTTCAAAGTCCCTCTGCTATCATACACAGGCAGATCTCAGTGTCTTTAGAGATACCATCCCAGGATTTCTCAACTCCACACAGGAAACGATGTTACAATGCTCCTTCCAGAACTTTCAGGGTTAAATTTGTATCAAACAACCTGGAAGCACAGGTGGCCAGTATTTTAGGTCATAACTCAAATTGGTCATAAGTTAACACTACAATCCTTGTTACTGCTGTTAAGCGGGGCGTGGTAGCTCACGCCTGTAATCCCAGCACTTGGGAGACTGAGGCAGGAGGATCAGTGCAAGTTCAAGACCAGCCTGGGCTACAAAAGTGAGCTCAAGGCCAGCCTCAACTGCATAGTGAGACCCTGTCAAAAAGACAAAAAAAAAAAAAAACAAAAAAAAACCAAGCTGTTCATGTCAGGCCAGCTGGGCTCAAGGGTGCACTGCATGACTCTGCTGTATCACACACTTACAGGAAAGACCCTATCACAATCAATCAATCAATCAATCAATCAATCAATCAATCAATAAAAAAATCGAATTCCCCCAGTTTTTGGTTCCAGATAAAGGAAATATTTAAAAGTATGAGCTTCACAAAAGATAATAATACATCAGTGCAACAAACATCAGTTGAGACATGCCTACAAATCAAGAGTGGACTGCAATTCTCCAACTTTGAACATAAATGCATGAGGCTATAAAAAGTGATGCTAGAGCCGGGAAGATAGCTCAGGGGACACAAGTGCCTGCCTGGCAAGCACAAAGGCCTGAGCTCAATCCCCGGTCCCACAGAAAAAAAAAAAGTAAAGAAAGAAAAAGAAGGGGCCCAGCGGGATGGCTCAGTGGTCTAAGGCGCCTGCTTGGGAAAGCCTGGGCGGCTTCAGGGACCACGGTTTGGATCCCTGGCACCACATGCTGTGCCAGCCCTGCCCTCGGGGCGGGCTGAGCCCAGCCAAAAAAAATGAATGAATAAATAAACAAAGGTTAGCCGGGCGTGGTGGCGCACGCCTGTAATCCTAGCACTCCGGAGGCTGAGGCAGGAGGATTGGTGCGAGTTCGAGACCAGCCTGGGCTACAAAAGTGAGCTCAGGACCAGCCTCAACTGCATAGCGAGACCCTGTCTCAAACAGACAAAAAAATAAAAATAAAAAAATAAACAACGGCTCTGAAACAAGAATAAAAACAATAAATAAAATTTAAGAAATTACATTTAAGAAAGAAAAAGAAAAAAACAGCCAGAAAAAAAAAAAAAAAAAAAAAAAAAAAA
>PVJA010050335.1:0-13329 GCA_004027025.1 Myocastor coypus | reverse complement strand
CTTTACATATCTCTTTATGTGGCAGAGGAGAATGTAGGCCTCCTACCTAGCCCAGCTCACAGTGCTCACCTTCTTCCCACAATTCCCTTTCGCAAGCCACTCCCCCTTCTCCAATGAATAAAACCCAAGTGCATCCCTGGGTCACTCTCTTGGTTCTGGAAAGCCATCTTCATAGCTGGACATAGGGCCCCTTGGCTCCCCAGTGTCTTTGTTATCGCCACAGGTTGTGTTGGGAGTGGCAGACTGGAACTAACTTGGTGGAATTCCAATAACGTGGTTTTAGGATTGTAAGTTTAGACTTAGGCCGAGACGAGAACCAGGAAGGGACTCAGACAGTATATCATATGTGAAAATCTGTAATCAATTCACAGGACTCACATAGTACTTGAATAGGTTAATAGATACAAAAATATCAACTAAGAAAAAGTTTCCATGGCAGCAAAGAATTGCTAAGAATAAAATATAACATAAATACTGGAATGGCAAATATATGACCAGCACTTCTAACAGTTTGGGGATAGGATACCACATAAAGTTCTAGTATGTCGTGGACACAGATAGTGTCCGTGATGCTTACTGGTGCCCAGGTGTCACTTGTGGGACTGAGCTACTGCTATTTCCTTGATATCCACCCTGTAGACCCAGAGAGAATCATGGCTCATAGGGTGCAGGAGAAGTCCACTTGTAGAATATACCGATGGACATATTCTGCTGCTGTACACAAAAGAATAGTTGAAAGACCACTTTTGTGTACCTCTCTTTCCCCCTGTGTTTGTTTTCCCTACTTTTTGGATTATTTCCATTCTCCTCCATGGAGTCGTAATCATTTTGGTCCTTCTGTAGAATGTCTTTTAGTAAACTACGCACAGTTGTCTTTGTCATCAGGAAGTTCTTTAGTTGTTCGTTGTCCTGGAAGTATTTCACTTCTCCACTGAACTTGAAAGAGAGTTTTGCAGGGTATAGCAGTCTTGGCTGGAATTTGTTTTCTTGCAAGTCTTGTAGTACTTTGCTTCACACTCTTCTTGACTTGATGGTTTGTAAAGAGAAATCTGCTGTTATTCTAATGGCTTTTCCTTTAAATGTGATCTGTTTTTCTCTAGCGGCTTTTAGTATATTTATATTGTTCCCATGCTCAATTTCTGGGATCTTGATTTTATATGTCTGGGTGTGGTTTTGGTTGGGTTGCTCTTATTTGGAGTTCTATATGCTTTAGTTACCTGAATATAAAATTATTTCCCCATACTTGGGAGTGTTCTGCTATTACTTTTGCCCATATTGTTTTAAAATCATTTATACAAACATCTTGTTTCTCATTGATGCCTATTAGTCTTACATTGTTTATCTTTATATTGTCTTGAAGATGTTGAATTATTTTTTCCTGCATCCTATTTGTTTTTAAGAGACCTTTTCTTACCTCTTCACTAGCTACTATAGTATCTACAATGTCTGAAAGTTTATTTTCACATTCATTGAAATGGTTTGGCCAGCTTGTGATCAAGGTTTTAATTTCCTGTAGCACTTTGAATCTGCTTTATGTATTCTATTTGTTTCTTATATTGTTTATTCAATGATCCCATCATTTTTCTATTCTCCGCTGTTTTTTAACAGTGTCTTCTTTAGAATGACTTGGTAATTCTTTCATTATAGTTATCATTTGTCTTTTTAGTTCAGAAATTCTTTCTGATTTGATTTCCTCTATACCTTTCTGCAGTTGTCTCTTTACTTCAAATGTTATTATTTCAGAGATGTCAGGTGAGTGATTTCCAATTTCTTCTATGCTACTGTCTCCTGCATTTGTTCTGGGTGGGTTCAGGGCCTGAGAATGCATTTTGCTCATTCTTTTTGTCATTTTATATAACCCTGCCTTCTGACCTTTGGTGTACAGCTTTGGTAGAGTTCTTACCTTACCATCAGGTCTGGATCTTCCAAGTTCAAAGTCGTCCAGGTGAGTGCAGCTTGGGTCTCGCTGCTGAAATCCACTTCTGCCTGCTTCAGCCCTTGTAGGTGAACGTGCTATGCCACTCTTGCCAGATGTTCTGCTCAGGATCATCTGGTTGGGTCTTGTCTCTAGCCTCTCTGCAGGGAGTTCTGCCTCAAGGCTCTACACTGGACCTGTCTTATGGATGAATTTCCACTAAATGCCAGGCCTGGTTTTTGGTTTGAATGAGTTTCCAGCAGGCCCTGGGCAATCTCACTCACGCACTGGGTCGGGTTACTGGGTCGAATCCAGAGTTAAATACTTTAAAGCAAGTGTTAGTTCTTATGAAACCAAAGTTTTGCACTATTTCTGCTGCTCTTTCAAAAGCCTCGGTTTCAAGAGCATGCTTGGTTATCATGGTTTAAACCATGTACACCCACCAATTACAGTCTATTTCCCAGGTTAATGTTGGTAAAGTACTTTCCAAAGATGAAACATACGGCAGATTTCTCCAGTATATGCTGTAGGGCGTTTTAGCTTACAGGAAGTTTTGTGTAGAAAGCCTGCAATACCAGCATTCTGTTAAAATATAAGCATGCTTAAGTAAACAAGGAGCACTGAGGTACCCAGATATGTTTTTGTTACAAACCCAATCCCTCTAGATTTTTATTGTCCTAATATTTCACTTAATAAAGTGGTAATGCAAGTGGCTATTGCTCTTAAAACCTAGACTAATTTCTGCCCTCAAAGTCGTTTTTCACATAGAAAGAACACCTTTTATTTGTATAGCTTTTATATTCAAAGCCCCTCAGCAGTTATGCTGCTATTTTCCTCCTAACAGTCCTGTGAGGTAGTGAGAGGAAGGAGTACAACCCTCAATTTAAGATGGGGAAACTGCTGCACTGAGCTCTTTTGTGACTTGCTTGTCTATGGCCATACAGTTCATTAATGGGAGTTTCTGAATGGAGTCTGGGACTTACACACTGGGCCACAGCATACCTGTTATACTATGCATTTTCTTGACAGTCATAAAAGCTGTACACATTGATATTATAACAACAATTACTAATCATCTTCCTTCAGCATTTTGAAACTCTGAAGGACTACAAATAAGCCAAAATATTGAGGATACCCCTAGAATTTCTTCTTTCCATTTCTCTGGGTTTGGGACCAGCTGTTTGTTTAGCTCTGTGATGAAGCACACCAGGTTCTCCTGTAGGTCACATCACTTTTCAAGTTGAAGAACTACAGGCTGTGAGAGATTCATGTAGATTCAATTTTCTGCTCATGGGTTCCAGCAGATCTTCAAAAGTTCTGATTTGACCTTCCTATTCCCATTTCACATTCATCTTTCCTATCTGATCTGCTGACTGCAGGCCCAGCACCAAATAAACAATAGCATTATGGGGACTGTTTAATTGGCATACAAATTACATAAGGTCAGATACACACAATAAATCACTTGCTTTATATCACTCTTAATAGTTCTGCTTTGCTGATTAAACACTGGATAATTCAAGCTTAATGTAATAAAATTATTGGCCCAAGGTTGCAAATTTTGGAGGCAGTATTACAAATTGAAATAAGTTTCTCTGACTCCAATGTCCATATTTTGGGGAAGAGGAATGCTTTAGTAACTTTTTCATCACTGAAAAACAATGCCTGAAACCAAGAAAGTAAGGGAAGAAAGATTAATTTTGTTTCATAGTTTGCAGGATTTTCAGTCCAGAGGCAACTGACTTCAAGGCTGGACAGCATGGCAGAGGAATATCACAGAGAAGGGTTAGCAAAGGAAGTTCATTCAAAGGCAGAGACAAGAAAAGAGACATGAACCATTTCATTTCATATACCCGGTGACCCACAGGTTTCAAACACAACCTACCTCCTAAGATCAAGTCAACCATCAACTCAGTGAACTAATCTTGATGATGATCACATGTTCATGACATAATTGCCTCACAAAACCTACATCTTTGAGCACATGAGGCTTAGTGGGGATATCTAGTCATAACATTCTGCCCTATACTCCCAAAATACTCATGCACATCTCTTTAAATAAAATGTATTGAAATTGTCCACAAATGTTGGCAAAAGTTTACTTCGTATGATGGAAGAATTCAAGTTCAAGGTCTCTTCTGAGGCATAAGGCAAACTCTTAGTTACCAATCACTGTGAAAATGAAAAGAGGGTAAAATACTGCCAATATACAGAGGCACAAAGTAAACATTCCCATTACAAAAGATAGGAACAAAGGGATAGAAACAAATGAGACTAATGCAACACCGAAACATATAAGAGCAAACATTAAATCACATAGTTCTGAGTGGGGCAGCCTGAGGCCTATTGGTTCCTCACTCCAGCCAGCACTTAGGCCCAGCATGTTAGTGGAGCAGCCCAGGACCCTCCAGATCCTCATTCCATTCAGGGATCAGGCCTGGCATGTGTGAGGGACCACATGGGGCCTGCTGGACCCTCACTCCAGCCAGCATGCAGGCCAGGCGTGTGTGTGTGTGTGTGTGTGTGTGTGTGTGTGTGTGTGTAACTTCCTCCATCAGATAAGCCTGGTGTGAAGTTATGCAGTAGAACTCTCTGCAGATAGGCTAGAGACAAGACTCACCCAGCTGGTCCAGGAGCAGAATATCTTGCCAGAGTGGTACAGTAGGTTCACTTCCAAGGACTTCAGCAGGAAGAAGTGGAACACAGTAGCCAGACCCAAGCACACCCACCTGGACAAGAATGAACTTGATACCTGAGCCTGGTGCTCAGGATAATAACTGTCAAAGCTCTATACCAAAGGTCAGAAAACAATGTTTTACAAAATGACAAAGACAAGGAGAAAAAAATGCATTGTCTGGCCCCAAGCCCAGCCAGAAGAAATGCAGGAGACAATAACAGAGAAGAAATTGGAAATCACATACCTGAAATCTCTGAAGCAATAGTGTCTGAAGTAAAGAAACAACTGAGGAAAGGTACAGAGGATATCAGATCAGAAATAATTTCTGAAATAAAAAGAGAAATGATAACTATAATGAAAGAAGTACTTACTAAGTGCTTCTAAAGAAGACACTGGCAAAAGAAAAATAAAGGAGAATATTAAAATGATGGAATCCTCAAATGAGCAATATAGGAAACAAATAGAATGCATAAAGCAGATTCAAAGTGCTACACAAGAAATTAAAACCTCAATCATAATCTGGAAAAATCATCTGAATGAAAGTGAAACTAGACTTTCAGACGTTGAAAACACCAATACCCCTAGTGAAAAGATTAGAAAAGATCTCTTGAAAACAACTAGGATGCAGGAAAAAATAATTAAATATCTGCAAGGCAAGGCAAAGATAAACAACGTAAGACAAATTAAAAGCATCAATGAAAAATGAGTCAATATGATATGAAAAAATATGGGCAGAAGCAACAGCAAAAAACTTTGCAAATATAGGGAAACACTAATGATCATCATGAGTTCATGGAGTCTAGAAAGAATAAGACCATCCTTAGTCCCTCACGTACCCTCAAGGCATTCCTTTGCATTGTGCTGTTGATACATGAACCCAGTGCTCAGGATAATAACTGTCAAAGCTCTATAGCAAAGGCCAGAAAACCTTTCTTTTTAATGCTAACCTTGGCAGCCATCAAGATTTCCTTTGCTTTCATTACAGGTGCTTTCATTCTTTCTTTCCTTCTTTCTTTCTTTATTTCTTTCTTTCTCTTTCCTTCTTTCTTTCTTTCTTTTCTTTCTTTCTTTTCTTTCTTTTCAGTACCAGGGATTGAACTCAGGATCATCAGCTTGCCAGGGAAGTGTTTATTCTACTGATCTATCTCCCTGGCTCACATGTGCTTCCTTTCCGATAAAACTGAAAAATTTAAAAATGCTTAGCTATTCCATTGCTCTTGATTCTTGCCAGCCCTGTTCCCTAGAGTGTGTTGAGATGGCGATTGAGATTTGGTATAGTGGCATACACCCATAATCGCAGCGCTTGGGAGGCTGAAAACAGGAAGATCACTACAAATCCAATCTGTGTAGTGAGACCATGTACACCTTGTACTAAATACATTTTAAAAAGGAAAGCTGGCTAAACACCTCCAACAAAATCCATGAATGTGGACCTGCCTTGAAATTTTCTCCAGTAGAATAATTAGCCCACTGCCCTTAATCCAATTTTTCTATAAAATCTCAGGACAAGGCAAGCTTAGACAAATTTCCTGTCAATACATAGCACAGAGTGCCTATAGTCCAAGTGCCAATGAAGTCCTTGTTCCCAACTGAAACCTTGTGTCTTAGTTACTTTTTGCTCATTGCTGGGACAAATACCAGACACTCAAGATGAAGGAAGGAAAGGTTTATTTAGCTCACAGTTTGTGGAGGTTTCAGTCCATATTCGGCTGGCCCAAGGCTGAGTGGAACAGGGCAGAGAGCATCCAGGTCATGGCAGCAGAACAGCAGCAAAATGGTGGCAGAGGCAGCCAATCAATCAGGGCAGCAGAGCAGCAGCACCAGCTCGAGCTCCAGTCTGTCTCTCTGTCTCCCTTTATATTACATTCAGGCTCTCCGCCTTAGCTCCCACCCTAGGCTACACCCATAATCCCAGAAGTACTTCCACCCATAATCCCATCAGTACTAAAACCTATAATCCCGGGGATCATGGATCAAGTCTCAAACTCTAGAAGTCCCCTCCCAATGACTCCATGAGGCTTTGGGGGGACAACTAGACATAAACCATAACACCTTGAAACCTGAATCATTATTGGCTGCATTTCTATCAACATCTGGTCTTCTGGGCTCTAACCAGACTCTCCCACCAAGCTCAGCTCTCAACATTCTTAGGCTGCTTCTTGTGCAGCCAGTATATCCAAAATTTTCTATACTTATCCTATGAACCTTTTCTAAGGAAGCACGTGGTCAGTAGGTGACATAGTGTCACAACAACAACTACACTTCTTTGGAACCAAAATCTGTCTTATTTGTTTGCTCCTTAATTTGACACAATAACCGACACCTATGAATTAAAGGAGGAGAGGTTTGTTTTGGTTCAGAGTTGTAGAAGTTTCAGTCCATATTCAGCTAGCTGAAGGCATGACAGCATGTCAGAGAGGCAGCACAGAAGAGTTAGCAGAGAGACCGAAAGGGAGGAGCCAAGAAGGATGAGATAAACTCTTCCAGGTCACACTTCAAGTGACCCACCTCTTTCAACTGATCCTATCTCCTAATAACAAGGCAGTTGTAAATTCATTAGTAAACTAATCCACTAATGATTATCATATGTTCATGAGCCAATTGCCTCCTAGAGTTTCCACATATGAACACATAAGTCTTTGACGGGGGAGACATCAAAATATAAACCATTATGTGAGAGCGAGTCTCACAGCTTCATGAACACTTTACCACTGAGATAACACTTCTAGCTAACGGCCATGCTTAACTGACTAGGTAAAAATTTCCTGTCACATAAAAGTTAATGAGAAGCAGCATCAATTTTCCCAGGGAAATAGTAAGCAGTTGAATACACCATTCTTTAGCACCGCATCTTGCTTTATTTTCTGCCATAGAATTTATAACTGCTTAAAATAGTATATATTGAATTAACTACTGTATTTTGCTCAGTGCCTGTCAATTCCATTAAAATATAAGTTCCATAAGGTCACAAGTGTATGCCTGTTCTGTTCACTGACATCTTCTGCAGCATATAGAGAAGTATTGCTCATAACAGATGCTCAATATTTGTTGTTGAATCAACTGAATTAATCATAATAGCCAATAGGTACAGTAATTTAATATAGTAAAAAATACTAAAAGTATACAAATTTAGTCAAAGCAAATTACAACAATTGTTTTGAGTTTCAGTCTCAAATGCCAAAGGTGACAGCAAAGTCCTTTGATAGCTTCAAGAACTCAGGCTAATGTAATGCAGAACTAAAAATCAGCACCAAAATTCAAATAAATGTAGTGTCAACATTTGCCTGCTATCTTTGATGTTAACTCATTTGTATGGCACAGTTACATAAAATACTTCTATTGAAAGTCTAATGTTCTTGACTTCTGGCTTTTATATTCTTAGAAAACAATGCCCAGACAACATAGGAAGCATCCCAGACACATAAAGTCATAGACCATCACAGCTAGAAATATTCAAGGATAGCTTCCACATTTACAAGTGAGAACAATGAAATGCAGGCAAATATGAGTTGTCTAAGGTCACACACCTGCATCTGGTTCTCTTGCTACTTAAAAACAAATCTCTACTGTTACCTTGAGAAAATTATTTTGCCTCTCTATGCAGTTAAAACAGAATAAGAGTATCTATCTCAGAAGTGACATGAGAATTAAATGAAATGATACATGAAAAAGGCTGAAAATAGTGCATGACACTAGGAAATGTCAGTAGATGTTGGTTACCTCTCCCTTCCAGGTGTACACCATAACCCATCAGTACAAATATAAATAACTCAGACCCTTTTAATAAGCTGCTCTATTTGCTTCAAATATCTTTTATGATAAAAGTTTCTGACAATTTTTTACCTTTTTAAGGGCAAGGTAAAAAGAAATCAAGTAGGGCCAAAGGAGCCAGACCTGGAAGTAAATGTCTCTCCAGGAGGATCCCATCATGCTGATAACCCCAGAGATGGGAGGAGGCAGTGGAGCTTGGCCTGTGGCACCAATAGGATAAGAAACTCCAGTAAGATGCACCAGAGCAGGAGCATGTCCAAGGGAACATATAGAAGCCCCAGAGAGCCCCATGCATGCTCCTCCAGAACTCCCAGGCCATGAGGACCCAGAAAAAGTCCACTCAGGGATGGAGAAACTCAGACCCACAGAAGATGAACCAAAAGTTCCATGGCCCGAGAGGCCACAATCCTTGGTATCATCTGACAAGTGGCCCATAGTCTGTGTGCCACAATTGAGCAACTAAGAGTACCGAAATTCTACACATCACTTTCTAGTGATGGTGCAATAAAACCTACCTCTTTGAACCTGAAAAAAAAATAGGTGGCCCATCTACAGGAAAAACAAATAAATAATAGAAAGTCTTCCTTAGGAAGCATTGGCATTGAATTTACTGGACAAGGACTTTACATGAACTATTAAGTATACTTGAAGACCTAAAGGAAACCATAGATAAAAATTTTAAAAAAAAACAATGGAACAATGTCTTGACAAACACAGAATATCAAAAAGAGGAAGGAGCTGTTTAGAAAATGGAAATGAAAATTTTACTAGAGATGTTCAGCAGTTGATTAAGCAAGCACAAGAGAAATAGGAAGTGGGCTCAGGGCTAACAGCTTACTCAGGAGACATCTGGAAAAAATGACCCATGGTTTCATAGGAATCCATTGAAAGCTAGAGCTTCTAACTATTTTAACTACTACAGTGTGACCACTGGCCTGCCTACCTCAAAAATTCGAAATGATCTCAGATCATCCAGGGCACACCTCCTTAAATTGCTCACTGATCTGAGCTATAACCCAGAAATGATGAATAATGTAGCGGATTTGTACTTTTCCCTTTTCAAGGTTTCATATATTCCCCAGGTGAATCTACACAGGAAAGTAAGGTAAGATATATTCAAAACTTCAAGGGAACTGATACACTATAAGGACAGGTTCCAAGTACCCAGCAGGATGCTGTTTTTGAATTAATTTCCATGGGATTGAATGGGGCTTTATGTATACCAAATATGCTTCAAGACTGGCTGGCAAAGTAAACAGAAGATGAAGCAAAAGTGATCCACTGAAGCCAAAATCTTGCACCTGGGATTTTTCAGCACTTGAAGGAATGTCACATCCCGAAGCTTATTACACCTGAGGAGAAGGGAAAGGACTTACAGCCTCAGCTCCTAGAAGCATATATCCTCCAGTGTCAGGCATAAACTCAAGAAGAGACAATTGCCTGAGCAATTGAACTCAAACATGCTCCAGGACTGATTGCTGTGCTAGCTTATGAAATGGCCAATTTCTACCAAGAGGTGATCATACTTTATACAGTTTGAAGCCTGCGTATTTTGCTAAGTGGAGAAGATATCTTCACTTGAAAATGTGTTTCTACACAGCTTATACATACTGTTACCATGGCCAGATGCTGCTGGCTGGTGGCAAGTGCAGGGAAGAGATCAGGGCTCTCCAGGAAGCAGAGAAACTGTACACCAAGGCTGAGGTGCTCTGCAAGGAGTACAGCAAGACCAAGAGGCCCAGACCCACAGTCCAGCCTTCAGGAGCTTGGTGAAGGACACACTGGACATGAATCAGAGGGAGAACATCTTCATGGCAAGCCCAAGCCAGAAGTAAGACTTGTGGAAGAACCAGACATCAAGCCCCAGAAGGACACTGTATGCTACATCTAAAAGGACATGGGACTCTGAGTGCATAGGAAAAACCGTAGAACTTCAGTCCCTGCTTCTTAAGGTGACCACTCTGCAGGGTGCAGAGGAATTGTGTATTCAGGAGACATTTGCCTTCAGTTATTTGTTCTTTGCTTTCAGCGTAGTGGGGATACATCACACCCTGTTTCCTAACACTCTCTGCTCACACTGCCCGAGCGGTTCAGCATCCAGATATGCATGTTTGGGTTGGGGTCTTTTGGACACTGGGCACTAAGTTTCAGGTTAATGAATCATAAGCATAAATGATGTGTTTTCAGTCAGATTTTTCTACACAAAAACCTTTATTTTCCTTCTTGATACCAGAAGAATGACAAGAATCAGTTTTGAAGAGAGACAGGCTTACCTCTTCACTACTGTGTTCACTGTGAACAAATTTATATTGTGAATTGTTTGTCTTTTCCAGTGGGGGAAAAAGTTACTTACAGTGCTCTACAAACCTTCATACCAGACCTTTTTATTTGTAAGGGTCTATACTTCTCTTGAGTATCCATATTGCTGTGTTGAGAACTTTAACCACCTCTGCTTACTTTACTTCACTCAGTCCTAACGACCCTCAGGCATTTTTACAAATCCCTTTTCTTTTTTTCTTTCTTTTGTTTTTTAAGTTTATTATTTTTTATTGCTTTTAATAAGAAGTAAAATTGAGACAGTTTCAAAACATGTTAGTAGGACAGCCACAATAATCGATACAACACATGTTTTTGTCTTCATAGTAGTTGTTCAGAGTACAAAATACAGACATAACAATTTTTCTAAACACTATTGGTACAAACATTTCTTCTCACTGAATTAAGACAAAGTAGTTGTATACAGTGAACAATATTCCATAATAATACTGGGTTATCGGCAGAACTGGCAATGTCAGAAACTGTTGACTTAAGCCTTTTACAGATCAGCATAGTAATATGGCTTTACTTTTTATGCCTCATGGTTAAACTTTTCTGCTGGGTGCTTAAGTCCAAGTTAAAGCAAGAGATATATAACAAAATACGTACTTTTTGTATTTGACAAGGTCAGTCAAATCCTCTCAGGATTTACCTTGACAAATGGTGCTGGAAAAACTGGCTCTCCACATGCCGAAAACTAAAATGCACTAAACTAAAGTCAAAATGGATTAAAGATCTAAAAATAAAAAGAGAAACATTAAATCTCCTGTACCTTGAAACCATGTACAGCCTTTGTAGAACTTTTGTCAGTGTCAACCATCTGGATGAGTCACAGCCATTGCTTGACAAATTTGCTCTCTGGGAAAGCCTGAGAGAAGGTTTTCTGTCTAGGTGACTCTCCTTAGACACACTGTATATCATCAATCCTTTTCCTCTGTGGCCACATAATCTCCTTGAATAGAAACTTTGGGAAACCACTGAGTTATAGGATATTACAGTTCAGGTTCTCTTATGTCCTGAGTCCTCCCTGACCATGAAGGGCTAGGACCAAAATATTGAGTAACCCCATAGCACTTCCTTTTCTTGAATTTTTGTTCTTCAAACGTAGGCTCTTAACCCTCCACAAGAGAAGCTTAGTCATACTATTACTTTATAACATAAGTACTTGAGCTTATCATCACTGTTTTTCTAAATATTAAATGCCTCAGACTTAACATGGCACTGGCATTTTAATTTATATTCTAAAAAATCCCTGCCCCAACCTGTCTGGCCCATGTGCCCGCTGGGTAAGGACACCCGGCCCACCTCATTTTTTCTTTCAGCTCCTCCTGCCCGAGCTCCAGTCCCAAACGCATCTGGCATCTCGTCTGGCAACCGATCTGGCCCACAAACCTGCCAGGACTCCTCAATTCCAGAGCTCCCACTCCACCCACAGTCCTGACCCACAGAGCCTCACAGCAGCCAGCAGCCCGAGTTCTGAAGCATAGCCAGGCACTTCTGGAGGGGAACCAACTTGGGGAATCCAAACGAAACTCCCATAGATGCTAGCAGCATAATTTCACCAAAGTGCAGAGATCACTTCCATACAAAATGATAAAGACAAGGAGTAAGATGAAATCTCAGGGCCCGAGCCCATTCAAATCAAATACAGGAGACACTACCAGGGAAGACAATGGAAATCATGCAGAGGAAACTTCTGAATCAGTAGCATCTGAGGTAGACAGACAAGTGCAGAAATGTATAGAGCAATTCAGATCAGAGATAGCATCTGAGGTTAAAAAAAAAAAAAAAAAAAAAAGAAAGAAATACATGAAGTGGAAAAAACAACTGGAGAAACGTATAGAAGAAACCGCAGCAGAAATAATATCTAAAGTTAAGAAAGACATGTCTAAATTCATAGCATCCAAAGTAGGGGAACAACTACAAAAAGGTAGAGAGGAGAACAGAACAGAAATAATCTCTGAACTAGAGAGAGAAAGGATAATTATAATAAGAGACTTCAATACTACTAAAGAAGACATTAATAAAAAATTAGAGGAGAATAGATATATGATGGATTCCCTAATGGAGCAATATAGGAAAAAAATAGATCGCATTAAACAGTTTCAAAGAGATGTACAAGAAAATAAAATCTCAATCACAAGTTGGCAAAACCGTATGAATAAAAGTGAACATAGAGTTTCAGATCTTGAAGACACAGTCGCAGCTAGTGAAAAAGTAAGAAAGAATATCTTAAAAACAACTAGGGTGCAGAAAAAATAATTCAACATCTGCAAGAGATGCAAAAATGAACAACGTGAGATTAATAGGAATCAATGAGAAAGAAGGACTCAATACAAATGATATAAATAGAATACGGGCAGAAGTAATACCAGAAAACTTCCCAAATATGAGAAAACAAGCAGACATTCAGGCAACTGAAGCCTACAGAACTCCAAATAACATCAGCCCAACTAAAAACACAATAAGACATATAATAGTCAAGATACCAGAAATCCAGCTGAAGAATAATATACTAAAAACTGCTAGAGAAAAGAAACAGATTACATTTAAAGGAAAACCCATCAGAATAATGGCAGATTTCCCTTCACAAACCATGAAGTCAAGAAGAGCATGGAGCAGAGTGCTTCAAGTCCTCCATGAAAACAAA
>PVJA010050334.1:0-13329 GCA_004027025.1 Myocastor coypus | reverse complement strand
TGAGGACCGCAAAGAGAGTAGAGGAGATCTTTATTACTGAGGAGGAACAGCAGAATAGAAAAGATGGCCTGAGGGCATCGCAAGAAGCACCAGGACCCCTCCTTTTGCAGCCTCAAAAATTTCAGAAGTGAAAGGCTTTGCTCTGAGGAGAAAGTTGCAGGGCAGCATGTTCTAGAACTGTGGTCCTAGACCTTTCTAATGCCATGACCCCACAATACAGTTCCTCATGTTGTGGTGACCCCAAACCAAAAAATAATTTTGGTGGTTACTTCAAAACTGTAATTTTGGGGACCCGGCAGGATGGCTCAGTGGCCTAAAGCGCCTGCTTAGAAAAGCTTAGGCAGCTGCAGGGACAGCGATTTGATACTTGGCACCATATGCTGCGCCAGCCCTGCCCTCAGGCTAGGCTGAGCTGGCCATAAAAATAAACAAACAAACAAACAAACAAAAGTTCTAAAACAAGAAAATTTTAAAAAAACTGTAATTTTGGTACAGTTATGATTCGGAATATAAATAGCTGATATGCATTATGTATTCTCATTGCTACAAGTCAAACATAATTTAAACATAGTGATTAATCACAAAAACAATATTTAATTATATGTTGAGAAATATTTATTACTAATTCCAATATATAACATTTCACCATGGCATAGCATGAGTTTAAATATGTATTTTCCGATGGCTTTAGGCGACCCCTGTGTTTTGGTCATTCGACCCCCACTGGGGTCGCGACCCACAGGTTGAGAGCCACTGTTCTAGAGCATCAGTAGCAGCCACACCAGGTTCCAAACTTTATCATGTTCCAAAATGATGGCAACATGGAGAATTTGTTTCTCAGAATTCAATGCAGAGTGCTCATTGATCCAGACACTTGACCCCTACAGTCAAGAGAGCAAAACCTGGCTACTGCTCCAGCTGGCAGCAGACCTGAGCATCATCCATGTGATATTGGTTTTTAGCACATGCATAATGCAAGAGTTCTAAGGTTATTCAGGCTTCCATCTGGATTTGAGAAGTCATCAGAGGCCAGACAGTATGCTCATGAGACGGCAGTGTATGAAGCTGTAAATGAGAAGCCTTTGTGCAGCAGAGACCCTAGCAAGTTGGAAAAGCAAACAACGTGGATTATCTAAGGAAAGTTGTAAGATGGAGCAAAGCAATGCTAAAAGAGATACTATGGGAGCTACAGCGACTGGAAATGCTGTAGGGATGGAGCCACACAAGCTCTTTGGAGCTGACAACTTGCCACAGATTGCTTCAGATGTTCCTCATGGAAGTACAGGAGTGAATGTTTTCCCTGATGGATTTTTAACTTGCTTTGGTTTCATTCCTTTTTGTCCCCTATTTGTAACTTTTGGAATGGAAATGTTTATTTTGTGCCATTGAATGTTGGGAGTCTTTCATTTTTCATTTGTATAGTTAAGAGTTTGCCTTAGATCCTGGAAGAGACTTGGGACATGGACTTTTCAGCAATGCTGAAACTGTTAAGACTTTAACAACTCTTAGCAATGGACTAAAATCCTTTTGCATAAAAGGATATGCATGAGTCTTTGGGGAAGTCTGGGGCAGAATGTTATACCTTGTGTCTAGATGTTCCCCAAAGCTTCATACATTCATGGGTTGGGTCCTAGACTTTGTGATTGATTCATGGTCCAATCCTGGCATTATATCTATGAGCACTATACCTACCTGGGGTGGGTAGCCTGGGTATACTATAAGGGAGGGAAAGAGACTTGTTCTTTTTCTCCCCTCCCCTTTTGCTCTTGCTGCTTTTGCTCTCTTCCACCAACATGGACTGTGGACCCTCTGCCATGCTACCCTGCCTCAGAGCCAGCTGATTTTGGACTGAAACCTCCACCACCACATGCTTCACCAGCCCTGCCCTCGGGGCGGGCTGAGCCAGCCATAAAAATGAGTGAATAAACAAACAAAGGTTCTGAAATAAGAAAAAATAAAATAAATTTTTTTAATAAATAAATAAATAAATAAACCTTTCCTTTCTTAACTGTGGGCATCAGGTACTTTCTGCCAACAATAAGAGAAAAGTAACTAAGACACCATCAGTCATGACAGTTCAACCAGCCTATGACAAAGTGAAAAGACTCACCCCTCTCCTGTACACTGCACCTGAGGCCTGACCAAAAAGCCTGTGGCTCCTCCCAGGGTGACCAGATATCTAAACTGCAAGGACTTTCCCCAGGCAAATCAGTACGCCCAACTTGACACTGTATTTAATGGAAGGCCTTTCTCAGAATTAAGTATGGTAAAATAAGCTTTGCATTTTTTACATTAACTGAAATTTGATGTAAATTGATAATAAATTACCTTCCCCATAGTCATTCATTTGGGAATCACGTAAACTAGTTTACAGTTCTGTATTATTACATTTCACATTAATATAGCTATGGGAGGCTAGGCTTGGGAGAAGTTTGTTTCCAAGAAAACCATCAGACATGGAGAAGGTAAAAGTGGGCTTTTCTGGGGTAACTGACCCTCCTAACATGGTGGCCACTGACAGCCATGAGTAGTGTGGCATCCGTGCAGTGCTCAAGGCCCAACACATTCAGCAAGTGACCACCACTGCTCTTATTTATGTGACATAATTTCCCATTTCAAGATCTAATAGCCTTCCTCTCTTCCTCCTTCCATTCTTCCCTTCTTCCTTCTACTAATTATATGAGTACCTTAAGGACCATTAGAACTACTCTATGTGGAAAAAAACTAAGTTAGAGAATGTAAATGACACAGCATGTATAGAAATACAAGAACAAGACAAGACTACAAAGTGACTGAAGGTAGTAGAGGCAGAATTTCTAAGTATATTGTGTAGTTAGAAGAAAAGTTTGAGTCAGGTGTGTGAGGATATGCCTGAAATTCCAACACGCAGGAGCCTGAGGCAGAAGGCTAGCAAGTTCTAGGTCAGCCTAGTCTTACATAGTAAGACCTTGACTCAAAGGGCGGAGGAAGGAAAGAAAAGTTCAATGGAGAGTGAACACACACATTTAGCTCTGCTTCTTCTTGAAACGCCACTATACACCAGAAATTGAATTTTTATGAAAACAAACCCACAGAAGCAGAGAAAAGAGAGAGGTGGCAAAGCAACAAAAACTTAGGACATAGATATCAAGAGAATGAAGAGTAATTACCTTTACAGGCTTGAGAAAGTGAATGGTGGTCAGGTCACATAGCTCAGAGGACTAAAGTGCCTGCTTAGGCAGAGTGCAGCAATCAGGTCGCGATCCTCAGCATGCCATTTGGATATTACCCCTGAGGCATGTTGAGTCTTCAATTGAGACTGAGTGTGGTGGCACACACCTGTAATCCTAGCACTTGGGAGACAGAAAATTGGAGGATCACGGGGCCTGGCGGGATGGCTCAGTGGTCTAAAGCGCTTGCTTGGGAAAGCTTGGGCGGCTTCAGGGACCGCAGTTCGATCCCCAGCACCACATGCTGTGCCAGCCTTGCCCTCAGGGCAGGCTGAGCTGGCCATAAAAAAAAAATGAGTGAATAAACAAATAAAGGTTCTTAAAAAAAATAGGAGGATCACTACAAGTCAGATCTGTGTAATGAGACCCTGGAGACCCTGTACTAAATCCAAGAAAGAAAGAAAGAAAGAAAGACAGGCTGGGGCGATAGCTCAGTAGAATAGGGGCTTGCCTGGCAAGTGCAAGGGCCTGAGTTCAATCCCTGGTTCTGAAAAAAGAAAGAGAGAGAGAGAGAGAGAGAGAGAGAGAGAGAGAGAGAGAGAGAGAAAATAATAGTAAGCAGCAGAGTGGGAAAGATCTTTGAACTATATCTACACCATCCAATTGCCCGCAGACTGGGTATGGGCAGAGTTAGATACCTGTAGAACAGAAGTGTATGTGGGGATAAACATAAACAATTGGTAAGAAGTCTGTTTCATAGACTATGTCAGGGTTCCAATTACTACCCTTCTTGTGGGGTGCATGGGTATGAGAAATCATAACAGTGAAGATCTCTGGACAGGGGTCTCCAGGTAGAGGGCAAGATGTGGGCACGTTCTAAAGAAAGGATCAAGGGTAGTAAACATTCTGAACATGAAGAATATCTCTTCTATTCCTTACCAGCTCCCAGCAGGGTAGGCAGACGTAGACTCCACTCCCACTCCAGACAGGAAACTGGAGGGGTGTCCTATTCTAAGAATTCTGGCCAGCTCAAGTGGAAAGTCTGAAAATACTGAGACCCTCTTCCAAAAAAACATAAGTTCATATACAAGGGCCAGCAAGCACCTGCAGGAAGTCTCAAATTTAAAATAAAAAAAGATGTGAGTGTAAACATAGGATGTAACTCAGGGGTAAAGTGCTGGCCAAGCATACATGAAGTTGTGGGTGCCAACCCCCACACAACAGAAAGAGCAGGGCAGAGACCAAAAGCCAACCAGCAAAACGGAATACATTGATATACACAATTATTATGTAAGGAAAAGAAACCTGAGGTGACAAAAACTTATAAATACTGTCAGAAAAATAAGACGGTGACAGTACCTAAAATTTCAATGTTTATACCATACAGTTTTTCTAAGATCTTTACATGAATTATTTCATTTAACCTTTTCAATAATCCTATAAGGTAAATAGAATTACTTTTTAAGGTAAATAAAATTATTATCCCCATTTTAAAACTGAAAAAACACGGCCCAGTGAGATTGAAAAAGTTGCCTGTATTTGTGCAATTTCAGTAGCAGATTGGATTTAAACTCAAATGATCCAGGTGCAAAGTATGTGCTCTAACTACCAAACAATTTTGCATACCTAAACCAAAAGTGAGATGGTATTTAAAAGGAATATTTGGGGGAGACAAAAAAAGCTATTCCAGAAGAAACTGAAAAGTCAGTAGGATTGTTGCAAGATAAACATTAGGAAAGTTGATGGAAGGTAGGGCAAAAAAGAAACATAAAGAGATAGAAACTTAGAGAAAAGTAATATCAAAATTAACAAGCCGGGCGTGGTGGCTCACGCCTGTAATCCCAGCACTCGGGAGGCTGAGTCAGGAGGATTGGTGCAAGTTCGAGACCAGCTTGTGCTACAAAAGTGAGCTCAAGGCCAGCCTCAACTGCATAACGACACCCTGTCTCAAAAAGACAAAATTAACAGATCTGTCCAGGTGGCAAATGATCTGAATAATAGCCTTCCTAGAAAAGAAGAGGGAAAATAAAAGTAGTGATAGTATCAAAGAAAAGAATCTAAGAAAGTTTCTTAGAACTGAAAAATATGAGCTTCCAGATTGAAAAGGCCACCCAAGTCCTGAAGAATTAGAACTCAGGACACAGAAGAGGCTCTAAGGACATTCAAAGGGGAAAAAAAGAATTACACTAAAAAAGTTGAAGAATCAGAATTGTTTCCATTCTCAATAGCAACTGGAAGCTAAAAGATGATGGGAGAAATAGTCAGTTTTCCACTCCTGTGACAAATGACCTGATATAAATGAACTTAAAAGGAAAAAAGGTTTATTTTGGCTCACAGTTTCAGAGGCTTCAGCCCAGGGAATGTTGATTTCATTGGTTTGGGGCCTATCGTGAGGTAGAACACAAAACATACAAATGTATAAGAAACTGCAAGAAGGAGCTGGGGAGATAGCCCCGAGGCACAAGTGCCTGCTGGGCAAGCGCAAGGTCATAAGTTCGAACCCTGGTCCCGCAAAAAAAGAAAAAAAAAAAAAAAAAGAAACTACAAGATTAGCTTATGATGATCAGCCTTGGAGTTGGATGAGGAAGCATGAAAAGGGTGTCTGGACATTGGAGACTGAAGGTTCCCATCCAAGGCCTGGAGTTCACTGCCATGTCCACATTAGGAGGCCCATGGGTCTGTGCCGGAAAGCTGAAGAGTCTCCACCAGAAAGCTGAAGGACCCAAAAGCTGAAGAGTCTGCACTAGAAGGCCAGGATGTGGCATCCAAGCTAAAGAAGACAGGAGCTCCTCTGAAGAACACTGCCCCTTTATACTGCCCAGGCCACAAGCCACCCTAGGATATGTCCTCTACACCCTAGGGTATAGAATTATTGAGTTGACTCACTTAAGCTTCTACACTTCTTAAAAATGATGCAACCAATCAACTATTTCAATGATGTACATGCAGTGGAGCTAAGCTGCTTGCCTCATGGCAACCAAGAAATGAGAGAGAGAGAGGGAGGGAGGGAGGGAGAGAGGGAGGGAGGGAGAGATAGAGAGTGCCAGGCTTCCAATACCACCCACAGTATACCCCCAGTGACCTTTCTTCAGCTAGGGACTACCTTTTAAAGGTTCTACCACCTCTCAATAATGCCATAAGCTAGGGACTAAGCCTCTCACATGTGGGCTCTGAGGAGACATTTAAGTCTAAACTATGGAAAGTAACTTCAAAATGGTATGACTAAATGACCTCAAACGCAGCATCCTATATCTGGAAAAATGTAAAAATATAGATGGCTTTTCCTCAACTGCAGATGGAGTTACCTTCCAATAAACCCATCAAAAGTTGAAGATACTGTAAGTCAAAAATGTTTGTAATCCACCTAACCTACCATGCTTCATGGCTTATCAACCTAGCATGCTAGAGAGCATTGGTTAGCTAATATCATGATTAGGGGGCTGGTTGTGGGCTGATTGCCTATCATCTCAAGACAAGATTGTAATGCATATTTCTAGCTTGGGAGAAGACTCCAGGTTAAAAATCGAAATATGGTTTCTACTGAATTCATATTGTTTTTGCACCGTCATAAAGTAGACAACTCCTAAATTAAGCCGTCATAAGTCAAGGGCTGTGTACTAATATGAAGAAGTGCAAAGCACCTGTTACCATGAAGATTCTTACACATTTGCATTCTACACAACCTGTGGAGGGAGATACCCAAGGACATGCTCCACCAAAACAAAGGAATAAACCAAACAAGAAGGAGGCATTGCAGCTAAGAAATAGGAAACCCAATGTAAAACAAAAAGTGGGATCTCTGTAAATGGTAGAGAGTGAAGAGGACACCTGTGGAGGGAGGAAAGTGAGTACAGATTACAATAAACCTTATAAGTGATGGCTGAAGATAGTGGAATTAATAGAATATCATATATGCTTGATTATATGAAGAGAAGATTTACATAGCAAGGAAAGAGTTAGGAGTTCAGTTAGCAGTAGGTACCAAGAAAAATATCTCAGTTATGTATGTCTATTTAATAAACCACTTAAAAATGGAGTGAACAACCAGCACTTCATTACTCACAGCTTTGTGAACCACCACATTGAACTAGACTTAGGTGAATAATTTTACCTATGGTCACTCATATAGCTGCAGCCCTCTGCTTGCTCAGCTCAGGCTGGATGGTTGAAGACACCCTTGTACACGTTTGGTGACTGCTAGGCTGCTGGCTAGAGGTCTCAATTTCCTCTATGTTATCCTAATCAGCAGAATAGCTCAGAGTCAATCACATCATAATTTCAGGTTTCAAATTTTATCACCTTTGCTGATGCCTATGGTAAGCTGACTAAGGAACCCCCACCCCCCCAAAAAATGTCCACATCATAATCCTCAGAGCCAGCAAAAATGATGAAATGGCAAGAGGTTTACAGTTATGATGGAATTAAAGACCTAGAGATGGAGAGGTTGTCCTAGATTATTCAGGATGGGACTTCTGTGATCATAGCAGTCTTCATAAGGAGCAGGCAAAGCCAGAGGAGAAGAGACGTGCTGTTAGATTGGAAGCAGTGATTGGAGAGATGTACTTTCAATACAGAGGGAGGGGCACAAGTCCAGGAACACAGAGAAACTGAGAAAGACAGCAACTGGATTGTCTTCTCCAAGCCCCAAAGAAACCAGTCTGGCTGATCTTTCGGCTTTAGCCCAGTGAAAGCAATATGCGACTTCTGACTTATAGATCTATAAGAGGATGAAATTATATTGTTTTTAAGCCATTAAGTCAGTGGTCATTTGTTACAGCAGCAACAGGAAATAAATGCCATGTCGCACTGGCCAAAGCCATTCACATGACTAAGCTCATATTGAAGCAGTGGAGGGACCCATGGAGAAGAGCAGCAAAGTCCCGCTGCTAAAGGCTGTGCATCCAGGGGAGGGCTCACTGCAACCATATTTACTAGTCAGCTGCCGCATGGAGAGAGCAAGAAAAGTGTGCTATGTGGTAATGTACTACGTGGCTCAGCCACGAGTGCTGTTGACACAGTCATAACATAGTTAACCCCCAACCACATTGCCAGGTTCCACATCCCCAGGTTCCACATCCACCGATTCAACCAACCATAGCATGAACATACTGGGGAGAAAATTGCATCTATACTGAATATGAACGTACTTTTTTCTCATCATTATTCCCTGAACAATATGGTATAAAGACTATTTCCATAGCATTTACATTGTATTAGTATTATAAGTAACCTGGAGGTGATTTAAAGTACTTAAGGAGGAGAAGCACAGATTCAAAGCAAATACTATTGCATTTCATATAAGGGACTTGAACATCTGAAGATTTTGGTTTGGGAGGAGTTTGGGGTGAAACGAATGGCCCCTAGGGACACTGAGAAACAATTGTAATCCAAATGCTGAGTATTGATCTAGCCTAAATTATAACACGAGTATTTTCAGAGCAAGTATTAAGCACTCATAATCCAGCACAGGAAGTCAGTAGGAATCAAAAGATAATGCCTAGAACAGAAGCATCCTGCAGAAGAAGTAAAAGCATGTTCTTTGTAGTTAGAGACATAAGTACTCCAAGAGACAGGCAAAGCAAATGAAAGGGGAAAGGGGCCAAGACTGTCAGACTTTTGTTTATTCATCAAAAGCCTGTAGAACTATTTCACTGTTAAAATTATATGAATGTTTCATGTGACAAAAATAGAAACTAGTATTTTGAAAGGAAGGTGAACTACCTCTCTTTTTGTTGTTGTAATGATTTCCTTTCACTTAGAGCTACCTCTCTTCTGTAACAATACAATCTCTCACTTATAATCCAAAGCCAATGTTAAAAGCTATGGTTTTCCTTCACTAATAAACAAATGCAAATACATTTCAAAGGCAACGGTTTATACAAATGCCTCTAGATAAACGTACAAGGCCTCCCAAGCAAGTGAAGACTCTCAGCTCCATGGCCTGTAGTCTGAGGAAAGGCCACCCTAATGTTAACAGGCATTTGCCTCATAGTTATGAAGGTAATTTATACCCAGAACATTTCCACCTATGTGAGAGAATGACCCTCCATTTTACTACATGTTGTATTAATGTCAATCAATATATGTTTGAGGGCTTTATACATTATGGATAATAATGTTGGAGCTTTGCAAACCACTCCTCTTGGGGGAGCTACAGAAAATTCTGCAGGAGAGAGCAAAGCAGCCAACCTCTGCATGGCCACGCTCTCCTTGAGTTCTGCAAAATTTTGTTGAGCTCTGCAAAAGGGGTTCAGCAGGAGGACTTACCACTGAAAACAGGAAACACCCTGGTGGGTGAGGTCATCTGAAACAGGAAAGTGGACACATCCAGGAGGAGGCTGGCTGGACAGGGCACTTCTCCTAGATCACACTACTGTACAGAGGAGAGACAGCTGAGCCGATGGCCTGGGAAATTTGGCCGTGTCACTCCATGACTTTCTGCATCCTGATCACCTACATCTGGAATTGTTGTGGGGATTAGACAGCCTAGAGAGATGTTCTTTGATGCAAGACTGAGCTGCATCCAGATAAACCTGTTGTGAATTGAAAATGTTGTAAGTTGAAAATGCATTTACTACACCTACTGCACATCCCAGTTTAGTCACACAGTACACAGCAGTTGTTCCCTCTCGTGACTGAGAGCAGCAGTTGCTGTCACTGTCTAACACTGACAGAGAGGACGGGACATAGATTACTAGCCCAAGAAAAGATCCAAAGTCAACGGTCAAAGTGTGGCTTCTACCAAATGCGTATTACTTCTGCACCATGGTAAAGTCCAAAATTTAGTGAAACCATCCTAAGTGAGGCGCCATCTGAATACAGTATTACACACTCATTTCTAACCATCCTAGTTGCCTTAGTGATAAATGCTTAAAGCTAATTCTTCCCCTTTCCCTGTATCCACATCCATTGTCACTACTTCCCCTAACTTGCCTTTGAAATCTGTCACGTGACTTGTTTCACTGGATGGACTGTAGCTAGAAGGAAGTGTGTCCTCACCAAACTTAGACTAAAGGCCTCCTTGGCTCTACTTGCCTTCTTGTGTCCCTGCCATTGCCATCAGAAGAATATATCCCCAGCTTTGCTGCTGATGCAAGAAGGACAAGAGATGTTTGCAGCAGATCTGGACCCAATGTGCAGCTTAGAGCAAAACCCGGGCAAGCCAGTCTAGGTTAACAGTGCCACTCATCCAACTTACACGCGTGAAGTGCTTATGGGTGTGCCACAGGCATACTGAAGTTGCCATTTACGTGGCAATAGCAGACTATTGCACACAGCTGAGCAGAAGGATTGTAAGGCCAAGACAACCAGAAGCTAGAAGGGGAGGAAGTTAGATAACCCACTTGTCCAGAAAGTGACAGAAGTGTCAGGACCTTGTATGCTGAGATGCTCAGAGTATTTTACCAGAACTCTTGAGCTAGGGAATTCTCACTCCATAGACAATCTTGTGCAATTTTAATATAAACATTTTTAGGATGTGTTTTTGTCCTTAGCTTTTGTGGTGGGCTTCCCACTTTGACAAAGGGAAAGAGAAAGACTTGTGCCCACTATAGACCTCAAGAGAAAGAGAAATAAAAAAGCCCAGGGTTCAGGCATAGACATGGAAGTGAGTATAAAAACAATACTGAGAAAAAGGCAGCAGTTCAAGGAGATGGACTGAACTTCTGAACAGCCATATGAACCCAGATGGCTCTTTTCGTCTGGAGTTCTTTCTATTCTAGGGTCTTTTTTCATTCACGGGAGTTTTCAGTGCTGAGTTAGATTTAAGCATGTAATTCTTGCATGCAACCAAAATTTATCTGGGTTTGAATTGAAGGCATAATTCAATGTTGTTTCATAAGACTTTGGACTTGTTATTCCTCTGTGTATCTCCTATGTCTAGCATAGTATCTGGCACATGATACATGGATGGAAGGATGGATGGATGGATGGATGGACGGACGGATGGAGAGACAGATGGATGGATGAATGGATGGCTAAAAGGTTGCATTGTCATATAGTGGATAGCTGGATTAATAGTTGGATATTGAGATGATGGACAGATGGATAGTTGGATGGTCAGTGACAAATGGATAGATGGATGGATGTATGGATAAATGCATAGAAAATTGGACAGATGAGTAAATGTGTGAATATTCATTTCTTAGGGTTTCTGGGAATATAAAATCATATAGCATAGAAATACTTTTGCTTGAACATATCCTATTGAACAAAAACTTCATCTAAAGTTTTCAAGTAATTTTATGGTTTTTTTTAATTTTATTTATTTATTTTTCTTGTTTCAGAACGTTTGTTTATTTATTTTTATGGCAGGCTCTGCCTGCCCTGAGGGTAGGCTGGTGCAGCATGGGCTGCCGGGGGATCGAACCGCAGTCCCTGCAGCCGCCTAAGCTTTCCTAAGAAGGTGCTTTAGACCACTGAGCCATCCTGCCGGGCCCCAATTTTATATGTTTTAAATGCTCAAATATCTTTAACACCATTGCATCAATTAGTCATATTAGGAGTTACCTCCACTCACTAGTAACTACCAGAACTCATTGAAAAACAAGTTCCCTGACATCTTGGACCTTGCTGTGTAATGAAATGTTAATGTCATCTTTCAGTTGCAACAGCATTCATGCCTTTGATTATATGTCATTTCTCAATCACATTAACTTACATTTGTTGCAGCCTAAACGCTAAGGTGTCGATTGGTGTAGGCACGTTACAACGGCAAGCTGGCTGAGCGAAATGGCTCAGGAAGCAGCTTCTCTGCTCTGTGATGACAGGGCACATTGAAGCCTCAGCCATCATACTCTCAGACTGGAGCCACTGGTCACGAAGAAGACGGGGCACATGGGTATTCACACACTGAGCACACCCACACAATACAATGATGACTGCCTGCGGCGTTATAGATCGTGAGCGAGGTATGCGTTCTCCCTCACCAGTTGCCTCGGAATAGCTTTCTGGCAAGCCTCTTACCTCTCTGATGCCCACGACTTCCTGCCGTGCCACCTGGCTCCTGCCCCCAGGCTCTGAATACTCTCACCTACCTGATGTTGCTCATTTCCACGACCTGCCCACCTTCACCTCCACTCCTGCCTCTATCCTTATCCTCAGCATCCTCCCTACGCAAGGACGGGATCCTCCCAGACCCTGAACCTCCCATTGGCAACAGCAATAGCTGCAAGAGGAATCTTCAGGAGCTGCTGATGGCTGCACCGCTAATGTGGCTGTGAAAAATACCTGCAAATGTCGAGGCACTTATTTCTGTTCATTGATTTCAATTTGCTGTGCAGTCATTTCCTTGGCTCCCATTGGCCCAAGAGCTCTGAGCTCTCTTCAAGGTGTAGCTGAGAGGCTCGAGAAGGAGTTTGTGGGCCAGGCCCGTCCTTCACTGTGGGAGCACAGGCCGGAGCTCAGTGACGGAGGCAGCAGCCATGTGCAGGCCAGCGCCGAGCAAATGGGAAAACATTCTGAAGCCACAGGCTTCTCTTGAATTAAATATTTACTCATTTCATGCCTCTCCCTCTGTCCACGGAGAATCCAGCTCAAACTAAATAACAAAGGAGGTCAGGCTTGTGATCTGCGCAAAAATACTTACCCTGCAATTATAGGAATATTGGGCCTTACAATTAATGCCAGGCCTGTGGAACTTGGAAAGGGTCCAAGGCACAGCAACAGAAATGATGAAGGGGCAGAAAGATAAAGCTGGTAGGAAAAGCGAGAGATGTAGGGCTTGTTTTGAATGGAAAAGACCTTGGAGGTGGCCTAATTATAGTCTTCAGCACATTCCAGGGCTGGCAAATGGCACTGTGGGGCATCCAGTCCCCCTAAAGACGTGTTTAACTTCTACCACCAGCTTTGACCACCTCTTATGTTGCAAGGGTTCTTTGCTTGTTTTGCTTTGTTTTGTTTTGTATTGTTTTACATGGCTGGAGAAGGAGCCACCATGTCTCAGGAATGCTAGGCAAGCACTGTACCACTGAACTATACCCCCAGCCCTGTCCTGGTTTTGTGTGTGTGCATGTGTAAGGTGTGCATGTCAGGTGATGAGAATACAACATATGTTCTTTTCACTGTGCTACACCCCCACCCTTTTATATATATTTTTTTTTCATTTTGAGACAGAGGAGCACAAAATAGCTCAATTGTCCAGGCTAGGCTTCCATTTGCAGTACTCTTGCCTTTTTTTTTT
>PVJA010050333.1:0-13334 GCA_004027025.1 Myocastor coypus | reverse complement strand
ACCCAGGATGTAAGAGAACCTGTGCTGTAATATCCTATAACTCAGAGGTGTCCCAAATTTTCTGGTCAAGGAGATTATGGGACCTCAGAGGAAAGGGATGAATGAACTATAGTGCGTCTAAGGAGAGTCACCCAGAGAAAAACATTCTCTCAGGCTTTAACAGAAAGCAAAATGGCAAAGCAATGGCTGTGACTCGTTCCCAAGGCTGACACTAACAACAGTTCTACAAAGTACTGTCTATGGTCCCAAACTTAATCCTGAGGGGATTTGACCCTGGAAGATACAAAAAAAAAAATGAATGTTGTTATACAGGTCTTACTACGACTTGCCCTTGACCACCCAGCAAGATAAAGAAAAAAAAATGCTTAATTACAATGCATGAAACGCAGAGCTAGATTGGTGAGATGAGCTTTAGGAGGCTTAGATTCAATAGCCTCCACCATTACAAGCTTCACTCGTGGCCCACTGCAATTGCAGAACATTTGACTGTGTATGTATCTGCTTCTTCTTAGTCCAAAGAGAAGTATATTCTTTTCCTTCTTTTAAATTTTTTTCTTAGCAACATCAATAGGGAGGTGGGTCATGCCCACACACTGCACTCTGTAGAACGATTGTGAGGACAGTATGCAATATGTCAACTTTCAAAAAAAAGAAAGGGGAAAAGAAAAAAAAAATAATGTTGATTTAAAAGGGTTAATGTTTAATTGTTTGATCAATCTTATATACCTATATGTATTAATCGAAACTGATCTGATGATGAAAATATATAATATAACCATTGTTAAATTTAAACAAAAAAGTATTAAATTAAAAAAAATAAAACTCAAAAAAAATCAGTTCTGGGTGTGGCAGTGCACACCTGTAATTCCAGCACTCAGGAGGCTGAGGTCAGCCAGGGATACATAGTGAATGAAAGCCCAGCCTGAACTGCATGGCAAGACTCTTCCTTAATAAAATAAAGTAAAACAAAATAAAATATTCACCAAGCAGACTGTATTCTAGATTGTAAATCTAATTTAAAAGAACCAAAATCTTAAGAATTACATGCTCTGAACATGATGGGATTAAGCAGAAGTAACAAAAATATGTACATAATATGTTTTTCTGGAAACCATGTCTTGAAACTAAAGTACTGTAATAAACTGATCTGAAAGCCAAAAAAAAAAAAAAAAAAAAAAAAAAAAAAAAAAAAAAAAAAAAAAAAAAAAAAAAAAAATAAAAATAAAAAGAAAGGGGAAAAGAAAAAAAAAGTAATTTTGATTTAAAAGTGTTAATGTTTAATTGTTTGATCAATCTTATATACCTATATGTATTAATCTAAACTGATCTGATGATGAAAATATGTAATATAACCATTGTTAAATTTAAACAATAAAAATATTAAATTAAAAAAAAGAAAGAAATGAGCAAAGGACAGATGGAAACAAAGCTGTTTGAAATAAGGAGGGGAAGAGGGATTGAAGGAAATATAGGGGAATGGGAGAAAAATAAGTTATACAATGCAAAGGTACAAATTCCCTGTGATGAATGGGATCATTATGTTTATCTAAAATGTGCAATTAGAGAATTAAAAAAAAACCTTTGTGTCCAATCTCTGTTCATTTCTTTTCCTAAGCATTTTAGTCACTTAAGGAATGCCTGGCTAGAAAGTAGTAGTACAAAGTTCTTTAGCCATATATTTACCTGGCCTATTTCTTCCTACTTTAAGACAGAAAAAGATACAAAGTAAAGAATATCTAAAATTGAATACAGTGAAGGGAAAGAATAGGAAAAAGAGCAACTGAAGTAATTTTTAGGGAAAACAATATTTGGCTTTTACAGCACTTCACAGAGAGCAGTGCTTTGAAATCTTCAGTCCTTGTCCTAAACTTACCTAAGATTTACAGAAAAAGCAGGGCTGCACAGAAGACCATATGATGAGGTGCTCTCCCTATGCAAAAGCAATCACTTCATGAGAACTGGATTATTTCCTCAGTATATAAGTACTTTTCTAAAGTAACCCTGGAGGAATGCATCCTGGTATAAAGACCTACCAGATCATGATTTCACCAGAATTTATATAACCTATCAGCCAGCAAAATTGTTTGTTTTCCTTGTCTATAAAAACATAAAGTTTTTATTGGCCCTTTGAGAACATATTTTGAACTTCTTAATCTGAACTCTTCAAATAACCACATTGATGAAACATTTTACTTCCCCTTTGCTTTTGCTCATCTTTTTGATTGGTACTTCAGGGAGAATGCCCAAGACTTCTTTTGAGTACTCCCAGAGTTGGGACTTTTGCCCTAAAACTTGGATAACAGGCCTGGGATCAGTCAAAATAAACTGCACCTGTGCATTTAGTTAGACAAATTAAACATCGGGAATTCGATAAATTCATTTCTTTTTTTTAAAATAATTTTTTATTTTATTTATTAATTGTTTTCTTGTTTCAGAACCTTTATTTGTTTATTCACTCATTTTTATGGCCCGCTCAGCCCGCCCTGAGGGCAGGGCTGGCGCAGCATGTGGTGCCAGGGATTGAACCGCGGTCCCTAAAGCCGCTCAAGCTTTCCCAAGCAGGGGCTTTAGACAACTGAGCCATCCCGCCAGCCCCGATAAATTCATTTCTACTCTTACAAAGATTATATTTATTCCAGAAAATTTGATACTTATTTGTATGGTATGTGGAAAATTCAGAGGATGGGAAAAAGAAGATAAATTAGAGCACAGATTAATTAATCAAACAATTGATTAATTTAAGCTTTGTATCCAAACTAAGCCACTGAGCATGCTAAGCAAGCACTCTACCAAACTATAACCTCAGTTGAAAAGATGTTTTGTCTATAGTTTTGAATGGATACTTAATTCCCTGCTGCTTTTCAAAGATTGTGTGCAATGGGCTGCTTTAGAATTTTCTGAATATACTATGTGAAAACATTTTCTTTTTGAAATGAAGAAACATAATTTTCTTATGTTATAACATAATGGTATTGTCATAATTTTCTTTTGGGCACTTAATTCTAAGTATAGTTTTGGAAGGTGGAGAAATCTTTTTTTTTAATATATTTTTTAAAATTTTATTTATTTTTTTCTTGTTTCAGAACCTTTGTTTGTTTATTCACTCATTTTCATGGCCGGCTCAGCCCACCCCGAGGGCAGGGCTGGCGCAGCATGTGGTGCCGGGGATCAAACCGGGGTCCCTGAAGCCGCCCAAGCTTTCTGAAACAGGTGCTTTAGACCACTGAGCCATCCCGCCAGGCTCAAGGTAGAGAAATCTTGATCTAAAATTTACACTGAAGTTAATAACTTCTGATGTTGTATAATAAAATACTTTATTGAAATTTACTTTCAAGTGAAAAATGACTGATTTCTACAGAATAAGATTGGTAAGAGCAATAAATGGGATAACATACATAAAGCTTTTTGCACTTCGTCAGTAAAATTAAATAAAAGTTCTTTACTTACATTCCTCCTATGCTGATTTCCTTTTCACTTCAAACGTCTCTGTATTTTCAGCCTCAGAAGTTTAATTGCATTAGCCCTATTCCTCAGAAGTTCGCTACTCCTTTGACAGATAAATTTTCTGCAAATCCAAAACATTATGTTTCTTATAAGAGAAATGTCTCAGCTTTTCATATTACACAGGACATCTTCTCACTCTACTCTTTCTAGCACACACATACACACAAATGCACACACACACACACACACACACACACACACACACACATGCATGCATAAAGAAGACATTACCAACATCAACCAAAATACCCACCTCTTAACTTATCAGGTATTTCCAGTGTCTGGTATAGATCCTCAGTAAGGTCGATTCTTCTTTGTACACTTGAAAGTGACACCTGTGGTTGTTATTTCTTGTAGTGTACCCATCTCAACATGGCTTTTCTCCACTGTTCTTGAAGCACAAATGTCAAAAAGTCTATATCCTTGTGAGAAGATTCCAGTAATGTCATATCAGCAGAAGACTAACTTATAGTGAGAAATTGATAAGTTGACCACCAAAACATAGTTTACTAACTTAAAGTTCATCAGTATATACAGAAAAAAGTGATTTGAGTCTTGAAAACTAAGGTGTCTTTTCAATCATTGTGCTAAATTGAGGTGTAACGTTGTTTCAGTTTCTTATAGTACACACTAAAGTGGAAACTAAACTAAGGAAAGTTATCTTGTCACTGTAGATAAGACTTAGTCTCTCCAGGTGCAATGGTGCATGCCTGTAATCCCAGCACTTGGAGGCTGATGTAGGAGGAGTTCCATGAGCTTGAATCCAGCCTGGGCTCCATTTTGAGTTCAAGGCAAGCCTGAACTACATGATGAGACACTGTCACAAAAAGGAACAAACAGCAACAGAATATGTAAAAGTCTGAATGAATCATAGCTGAATTATACTTGAAATTATGAAATATATTTGTATAAATTATATTTTTTCAAAATACACAGATGAATGAACTTAAGAACCTACTTCCTCTAGAATTCATTAAGTAGTAATTGGAATTTGGAATGTGCACAAAACCTGGCTATAGAGGAATGGACATTTTGTTTTTAGTTTTCTCTGGCCCTTCTTCATTTGTCCACTTCCCCAATCTTGGTATAGTTTCCATGATCACAGTCTGAATCTAAGCCAGTCACTGTCACTGTACCATGTTGGTGCTCCTGAGCTGTGAAGGGGGAGCAGAAAGGTGGAGGTCAGATTCATACCATTGAAAAGGATAGGGCTTATCTATTATAGTTGCTATATCAGTCACACATCTGCATATTTTGTGCGCATTAAAAATGTTTTGCTGATACAATTTTGTAGGAGGAAAAATAAAATGTAAAGCCAGATATGGTGGCACACGCCGGTAATCCCAGCATTTGGGAGGCTGAGACAGAGCATTGGTGTGAGTTCGAGACCAGCCTGAGTTACAAAAGTGACCTCAAGGCCAGCCCGAACTGCACAGTGATACTCTGAATCAAAAAGACACACACGTGCACACGCACGTGCACGCGTGCGCGCGCGCGCGCACACACACACACACACACACACACACACACACACAGGAGCTTCCACCAACTAAAAAAATAAAATCATTAATTCATTCTAAATACAAGAGATGTGAACAACTTAAGGTCTTAACCATTTGTTTTTTAGTAAATATTTTTATATTTTTGCTTGTCAAAGAAAGATGTGTATAGACTTGTATATTCACTGAGGAAATATATATTAAGCATGCCATGTCTAGGTCTGGAAAATAAAATCATTATGTAAATATATCAATAAATAATTATCCATTCATCACAGCAGAAAACTTTAGCAATACTATTTAACCTGATATCACTAGTGATTTTTCATTTTTATTTATTATTATTATTTTTTCTTGTTTCAGAACCTTTGTTTGTTTATTCACTCATTTTTATGGCCGGCTCAGCCCGCCCCGAGGGCAGGGCTGGCTCAGCATGTGGTGCCGGGGATCAAACCGTGGTCCCTGAAGCCGCCCAAGCTTCCCAAGCAGGCGTTTTAGGCCACTGAGCCACCCCGCCGGACCCTCACTGGTGATTTTATTCCGTATTTTATGTACACACATATTTTATATACCTTTGTACAAATATACTGACAATTCTCTATTGAGTGTGAAACACATTCAAGAATGAGGTGCTGTTGTTGAGTTGGAATTGCAAGCATGTTATATGTAAAATTAGTGTTACTGCCCAACATAGCATCACAAGTCTGTGGAGAAATCAACTCCCATGAGGAATGGACATCTGAGCTAGCCATATCAGAAAATGCACTGTTTCTTTTCATTCCTGGCTGATTAAGCATGATCTATGAGCTAATATGGGACCTCTTTTGGAAAAAGTGCTGTGCATACAGCTTTGAAGAAATTGCATTCTGATATTGTGGAGGTAGAACACTGTATAATTTACTAAACCTATTTGTTCAAAAGTTTGGCTTATAGATTAGTATGCTGAGCTGTAAATGGCTTAAATCAGCAGCTTCCGACATTACCACTTCTGCCAATAATTCACTGTGATTATGGAATACTGGACTACGTATACTACTACGTTCTCTTAGTTCAATGAAAAGGATTTTTTTTGTACCAACTCTGATTAGAAAAATTATCATGTCTACACCATGTGCTCTGTATAATTATTACCAGGACAAAAAATATGCATTGTAACAATTATTGTGAATGTACTACTATAGTGTTTTTGAAAATGTTACATTGTTTTTTCTTATTAAAAGAAAAAAAGGTTTGGTTTAATGGATATTTTTCAGTATTGAATTTTTTTCCTATTTTGACAATGAGTTATTGAGATTCCCCATTGCAACTGTACTAGTGCTTGTTTGATTTTTGGTGTCCATTAGTGCTTACATGTTTGAGATTGTTAAATCTTCCTCTTATATCATTAGCTTTAAAAGGACATAGAGACTTTCTTTGTCATTCTTAATCTATCTTGGCTTTTAATTTATCTTCAAATTGAAACGTAACACCTGCTTTTGTCCAGGATCTTTGCTGATGGAGTATTGCTTTTGATCTTTTGACTTTCAGCATGTGAATTTTTTTTTTGTCTTTCTGAGACAGGGTCTCGCTATGCAGTTGAGGCTGGCCTTGAGCTCGCTTTTGTAGCCCAGGCTGGTCTCGAACTCACACCAATCCTCCTGCCTCAGCCTCCCGAGTGCTGGGATTACAGGCGTGCGCCATCACGCCTGGCTTGAATTTTTTTTTTTTTTTTTGAGTTCAGTATGTTTCTTGAATGTACACCATTGGTGGATCATGTTTATTGATCCATTCTAATAGTCTGTTTCTTTTGACTGGTGAATTGATACCATTTAAATCGATTGCAATAACTCATATGTATTGATTTATCCTTGGCATATTACCATATTGATTTTGGTTCCTTTTTTCCCTTCTGATTATTTCTGTAGGCCAGTGAATGAATCTTGTTTGGATTCATGGAAATGTCATCCTCTTTATTCTTCTCTATATTATCCTTCAGAATATTTTGAAGTTCTGGTTTTGGGATAATGAATTTCTTATGGTATTCTTTGTCATGGAAGCATCTCATTTCTCCATCAATTTTGAAAGATGGAGTGATCCTTCCAGTTTTTCAGCCTCACAAGCCCTGGGATTATAGATTCATGCCGCCATGCTCAGTCTCAATCACAGTCTCAGTGCGCCCTAGGGGTGGGCTAGCACAGCAGGCTGGACATCTAATTCTGGTACCTGTGTCTGCCAAAGCAGGTGCTTTAATCTGCTGAGCTACCTATTTGGCCCTATGAACTTCTATTTATACATGATTTGTTTCTTTTTTTCTGACAGCTGTTAATATTTTGATTATTTTGTTATTGTGTTGAAGTTTTCAAATCTTGAGTACTATACACATTTGATATAGATTTTTTTTTTTTTTTGGCTTTTTGAGGTAGCGTCTCACTATGCAGTGCAGGTTGGCATTGAGTTCAATTTTTGTAGCCCAGGCTGGTCTCAAACTCACACCAATCTTCCTGTCTGAGCCTCCAAAGTGCTGGGATTATAGGCATGCACCACCACAGCCAGGCTTGCTGTATATCTTTTTTTGATCATGTCCAATTGGTGCACTGTACAACTCACTTATCTGTATGTAAGATTCTTTCTGTCTTTACCTATGTGAACAGACTTTTATATTGTCTGCCCTATGTCCTGCTTTTACACTGACTCCAATCTTGTGTGATTCTCTTTTGCCTCTAGCAGCTGTCGGGTTTATTTTTAATGGACCTTTTTCATTTTTATGAAATCTTCTTTCATGATTGCTAACTGAAAGCCTGTCTTCTGTGTCTGAGATTTGTCCTCACTGTGTTTTATTCTGTTCTGGGTGCTTCCAATGAAATATTTAGTTTCCTGGATATCTGTTTGGATGTGTTTCATGGATTACACTTATTTCATGTATTGGACACTTATGGTTTCTATCATTTTTGTAAGATCTTATATTTTTTTATCTCTTCTAGCTCATCATCTCTGTAGTTATCTGATAATCTATTTCTGATTTGATTTTTTCATATCCTTATTTATCTGCATGATTATTTTCACCACTACCCTTTCAGACTTTCCAGGTAGTTGGCTTTTGAATTGCTCACCTCCTTGTTGCCTATATTTGGCAAGCTGGAAGTATGGGCTTGCATCTTTCTTTCATATTTTCTCTTTTATTAAGTCAAAAGCTGCATTGTTACATGTAAATTGCTTGTGACAGTTAGCTTTATTTTAGTGTCATGGGGCCTTAGGCAACAACTATTTCTTAGAGATGTTCTTAAGGTGTAGCTGGCTTTTGGATTCGAAGGCTATTAAAATAGCTTACTGCTTCCATTTCACTAGTGATTACAAGCTACCACATAGATTTCCTAACTCCCTATTCTTTTGGTTCTAGTCTATAGCTTATAACTCTTTGTAATATTATTCTTGGTGTATAGTGAGAACAACTCATTAGAGCAATTATGTTTCTTAAAGTAGTGGAATAAATAATAACAATAGCATCAAATGCAGTCTAGAAAATGACAAACTATGGCAAGTATTAATTTGCCACCTTTAACCATGTGAACAAAATTTATAATTATATAACAGGATCTAAAACTAAGGAGAAAACTATATAGTAAATATATGATCCATATGACAATTTTACTTTCAGGGGAGAACATTTAAGAGAGATTTATGAGAAAATCCAGAAATAGAAGAGGAGGAAGATGTTAGAAGCAAGGCTGGAAGGCAAAGGAAATAAAGAAATGTTCATTTCAAAATGCTCCTCTACTATCACTGCTAAATAAAGTTGGGAAGTTTCACATCCTTGCTGATGAATCCCAAGAAGCCTGCAATTTTGTTCCACTGAAGCTCAGGCTGATTTATGGTTGTGTTGCTGGAACCTAATTTGTTCACACAATTTTTAGTTCAAACCACAATTCCTGTTGGAACATATGGGACACAATGAAAACAGATCTCTCCTCCACATATTTCTCCCTATGTCTGGGTCTCATTTCCTTTTTGAGAAGATCTTTCTTTTTACTATTACTTTTTGTTTTGCTTTACAATTTGTTTATATTTTTGATTTCTTAAATAAGAGCATTGTATGACACTTAACTTTGTGTGTCCTATTTGTTTACTACTTTAGTTTCAAGGTTGATTTTTTAACAAATAATTCAAGTTTGCCTTTCTTATGATAGAGTAGTACTCTGTTATCTATGAATACCACATTCTCTATCCATTTGTCAATTGATAGACATATAGACTGCTGCCAAGATTTAGCTATTATGAAATGTTTTGCTATGGACATGTACTAACTTCTTGCAATGAATACAATTATGTACTGCAAGCATGCAATAATAAAATAAATGACAAAGAAAGACTATTTCAGAGAGAAACTAGTAGTGTTACAATGTGATACACTTAAAATCGAAATGATTAACTGAATAGTAAGCGAACTTGTCTCATGTTTATATCGAGGAAAACTGATTTTTTTAAACATTGCTGTATGTTGTCTTATTTCTGCCTTGGCTTCTGATATTGATTTTTACTCTTCAAAATTAAATGAAATTTAAAAAATAATTTGGTGGCTAAATTCATTCAGTGATACCATGTAAATAACTTTAATATTTCATGTATAGATTACTTAACTCAGAATTGATATGTCAGGAAACAGGTGTGGTGGCACACGCCCGTAATCTCAGCACTTGGCAGGCTAAGGCAGGAGGATCAGTGTGTGTTCGAGACCAGCCTGGACTACAAACGTGAGCTCAAGGTCAGTCTGAATTGCATACTGAGACGCTGTCTCAAAAGGACAAAAAAAAATTGATCTGTGCTTGGATGACAATGCTAGACTGAAAATAACGTCATAGCTGTTATTAATAGCAAAATCAGTGTGGTATTTTTCTCTGAAAGTGACTTCTTGAAAGAGCAGAGTAGAAGGCTCAGTGCGATAGCTCAGCAAGTGAAGTGCCTTTTTAGGCAAGGGATTCGATCACTGGCTCCACATGCTGTGATGGCCCTGCCCCTGGGCATGCTGAGCCAACCACTGAGGCAGGGCATGATGGCACATGCCTATAATTCCAGTGCTGGGGAGGATCACCACAAGTCTGAGCTGCATAGTGATACTCTGTACCAAATACATTTTAAAAGGTAAATGAAAATCAGTGTAGAGTTCACAAACAAATACAGTGCAATGTTTGCAGTGATTGAGAAGGTTTAATACGAAACCATTTTTGGAAAGGTAGAGAGTGTTTTTAGGGTCCAGTCAGGAAGAATGCAGGATACCTGCACATGGAGGTGAGAAGCCACACCGGGTTAGTGTAGTTTCCAGAGGGTCTGGGTCTGAAAGTGCTGGCATACAGGCCAACAGTCCGCATGAATCCTCCCCGACCCCGGCTGATAACTAAATAAAAAAGAATTCAGTTGTGTATGTGCTTTACCTATTTACTAACAAGAGCTAAGAGAAGGCTCAAGTTGGAGGGTTGTCATATTTTTCTGTGTACAGGTGGACCCATACGGGAATCATGAATAAGGGTAAGAAACACCCCTCCCACAAATGTATAATGAAAGTACATACTTCAGTATAGTAGTAGCTGGCTGTGTCTCTCAGGAGGGAACATAGGAAGCAATATTTTCATTGAACCACTTGGTATGTTTTTTTTTTTTTTTTTTGTCTTTTTGAGACAGGGTCTCAGTATGCAGTTCAGGCTGGCCTTGAGCTCACTTTTGTAGCCCAGGCTGGTCTCGAACTCACACGGATCCTCCTGCCTCAGCCTCCCGAGTGCTGGAATTACAGGCGTGCGCCACCACGCCCGGCTACACTTGGTATGTTAAAGAGAAATGAGAAGCACATATGTTGAAGTATAAACATGTTTACTTATGTTATGCATAGTGTTACACTCTTGTGTATTAATAAATTTCATTAAATGTTCTTTTTATCATAGAATTACCAAATTTAGTACAATACTGATTGAAGACCCACATTTACAGCTTTGAAAATAGGTTGAATATCCAGTCATCAGGTGATTTGGCTACTCCACATGATTCAGCTCATGCAAAGCAAAAAGTTAGCAAGATATAACAGAAAAATGCCAAATAAAGACTTTGATTCACACGAGGTAGAAGACAGTAATATAAATAAATATTTGAGTAGTCAAAATGTTTCAAAATGGTCATACATGTCTGAGTCATTCAAAATTATAACTGAATCTGAAAATGTTATTAGGTGCTTGCCAAGGGTGAACATTTCAACACTGTGATTCAATGTTGGAAAATCATTTATGAGTAGTATGCTACAAGATGTTTTGTAATACACTAAAAATTAAATAAATATAAAACATCGCAAAATCAATTAATTTCAAAAATATGTTGCAAATTCACAATGGACAAATGTATAGTACAATCTTTGGATTTCAGAAAGACAACACTGGCTTCTTATATGATGAAGAAAAACAAAGTAATAGTGATAATTTCAACGTTACACAATGATGGTAATATTGATAGTGAAAGTGGGCATGGTTATGCTTGCCTGTAATCCCAGCACTCCGACGTTGAGGCAGGAGGATTCTGTGAGTTCAAGCTCAGGCTGTGCTACATAGTGATTTCTACTTTGTATCAAAGAATAAAAAATTAATGGTAAAATTTCAAACACAAATGAAGCCAGAAATGGTCACATTTTATTTATTGATGTTCTGTTTTCTTGGTAAATGGATATTGTATCATATAATAGGCAGCTTCTGACAATAAAGAACGATAAGATGGTCGAAAAGTGTGGCTTCCTAAGCAGGAAAGTTCAGCACACATGTTGTTAGGGTAAGCAAGACATGCGTATGGAACATAGTATTGTCATGTGGGAATACTACTTCAAAAGTGATGATTGAAGTAAAAATTATTCCTATAATAGAGTCTTGTTTTACTTTTTATTGTAACTTACATAGGAATTTATTTTTCCTATTATTTTTTAGATCTTGTAAGCAAGTAAAGAGTTGAGGTTGAAGGACTGGGAAGATAGCTCAGTAGATTAAGAGCTTGGCTGGCAAGTGCAAGGACCTGAGCTCAATCCCCGGTTCAGCAAAAAACAAAACAAAACAAAAAACAGTTGAGGTTGAAAATGTTGATGTGTACTTTAAACATTAATTACAAAATAAATTTAATATATTTACCAATATTTTATATTCTCAGTAGGTATACATTATTTAATATGAACTCATACAATTAAAATTAATATGTCTTTCAAAAAATTTTGCCATGATGTCCTCATACATAGTGGTATCTCTGAAAAAGAGACGCACCTCAAAAATGCATAGATTGTAAAGATAGAGAAAACAGATTTGAGGTGCACAGAGGGTCATGGAAAGTAGGATTTGCTGGAGAGGCTAAAAACATACAGTGGTCATCACTAACAGACCATGTCCAGCAATAAAGACGAAGCAGCATCCACTAATACACATAATAATATGCATAATAAAACACAACTGGTCTTAGATGTAACTTAGTGTCAATCATCCTTATTGGTAGATTCCAATATTGCAGTTCATGGAAAGAAACCACCCATTCAAAAACAAGGAAGTATTTTGGATTCAGTATTTTTTTTTAGAAAATTGAAATGTTTATTGACAATACAGAAAACAGATATGATTAATATGAGGATGTAGTATTATAACTGGAAAATAGGATTGATGTGTGTATTGATATACTCACAACTACCTTAACAACAACAGAACATAAAAAAAAGTTATACGTTCTAGCCCAGACCCAAATCACACTGCTGGGAGATGAACCTGCGCCCCCGCCGTGGGTACGCTCCCTGCTCCCCTCTGCCCCGCCTCTGCGTTACCGCGACTAACTTCCTGGTCCAGCCCAGACCCAAATCGCACCACTGGGAGATGAGCCTGCGTGCTGGCTGGGTCAGGATCCTTGGCCTGCCTTCCCTTTCCCCGCCTCACCCCCCCACTTTTTTTTTGAACCCCTCCAGCCCAAGCTCCAGCACCGAACCCATCAAATAGCCTGTTTGGCAACCGATCTGGTCCACAAGCCTACCAGGACTACTCAATCCCAAAGCTCCACCTCCACCTACAGACCACATCCCCCAGGATTCACAAAAGCTAGCAGATAGAGCCCCAACACAAGAGTCAGGAACCTCTGTAGAAGAACCACCTTGGAGTCTCCAGACCAAACGCCCATAGACACAGCATAACACCACCAAGTGCAGAGGTTGCTTCCATACAAAATGATAACAACAAGGAGTAGGAGGCAATCTCAGGACCCGTGCCCACCCAAACCAAATACAGAAGACACTATCATGGAAGAAAATGAGAATTATACAGATGAAACCTCTGAATTGGTAGCATCTGAGGCAGACACACA
>PVJA010050332.1:0-13321 GCA_004027025.1 Myocastor coypus | reverse complement strand
CAAATACCCGACACTCAAAATGAAGGAAGGAAAGGTTTATTTAGCTCACAGTTCGTGGAGGTTTCAGTCCATATTCAGTTGGCCCAAGGCTGAGTGGAGCAGGGCGGAGAGCATCCAGTTCATGGCGGCAGAACAGCAACAAAATGGTGGCAGAGGTAGCTAACCAACACGGCAGCAGAGCAACAGCAACAGCTAGAGCTACAGTCTGTCTCTCTGTCTCTCTTTATATTACATTCAGGCTCTCTGCCTTAGCTCCCGCCCTAGGCTACACCCATAATCCCAGAAGTACTTCCACCCATAATCCCATCAGTACTAAAACCCATAATCCCAGGGATCAAGGATCAAGTCTCAAACTCTAGCAGTCCCCGCCCAATGACTCCATGAGGCTTTGGGGGGACAACTAGACATAAACCATAACAATGTCACACACCTGAGGAAGCAAATTTAGAGTGTAGGCATCCATTGGTTTTACCCCCAGTGGTTCTACCCCAGAAGGCATGGCATCAGGAATGAGAAAGATAGTGAAAAAGGCAAAAGCTGGGCTAGGTGGTTGCTAGTCTGTGTGATGGCCAAGACTAACTCAACACATAACAAAATGATCCTTTTTTATGTTTTTGAAAAGTTAGTAACATGTGACCAGATTTCATAGCAACTTATAGCTGACCTGAACCAAACAGGATGCTTTACTCAGGACTGAGGTAGCTTTTTTGCTTTAGACACCAAGGCCCAGTCCCACCTACACACATCTGATGGATTTGCTAGTTTCCAATGGCTCCCAACGTGATCTCCTTTTTAGGCTTTGTCAGAGATGGTGTTCCATTGCAGTTAAGGAAGCTGTACATGGAGAAGTCTTTAAAGGACCTTTTTATGCCAGTGCACAGATTATGAATACTTGAATTCAGCAACATAACCCTATATAGTCCAATAGTCTATAATAGGAGCAAGTTATCAGCACAGCTGGTAATTATCAGAAGTTGATGATCTGAGCTTTCAACAGTGTAGCATGTTAATATGGCATTGCTTTCACATGTCATGGTTATACTTTTCTGCTGGTTGGTCAAGACCAAATTAAATTGAGACCTGTAGAACTACAAATACAACCTTTGCTATCTCACAAGGTCAGCCAAATCTCCTCAGAATTTACCTTGGAACCATGTACAACACATTTTAGATCTTCTTTCATTGTCACCCATCTGGATAATTCACGGCCATTCCTTGACCAATTTGCTCTCTGTGAGAGGCTGAGAGATTTTTTTTTTTTTTTTTTTTAATCTCCAGGTGACTCTCCTTAGGCACACTATACATTATCAGTCACTTTCCTCTGTGGCCCCATAATCTCCTTGATCAGAAAATTTGGGACACAACTGAATTACAGGATGTCAGAGCAGAGGTTTTCTTATGTTTTGAATCTTCACTGACCTTGAAGGGCTAGGGCCAATATAGTGGCTATCCTTCTCTTTAGCCCATCTATCTCTCTTATTTTTGATCTGCAAACTTTAGTTGTTAAACATCCAGAAGGAAAGCTTCATGACATTACTCTGTAAGAGAAGAGGCTCAGCTGAACATTACTATCTAAATGTCAAGCACCTTAGACCTAAAAGGGAACTTTTATTTTCCAACAATCATGGATATTCTTTTCTTTTTCTGGATACAGTGGACTTTATTGGTGGTGTGCAATGGTAACAAGCTAGGGCTCACGAGGTCCCCTCCCCTTGTAGGGGCCTGGGATGGAAGCCATGAGGGGGAGATTCTCAGTGTTGGATCTGAGTAGTTCAGTGACTTCTACAGGGTAGCCTCTCCATCTTTCTGGTTTGCTGGGCTATAGTGATGGGGCCACTTACTCCTTGAGGGTCATGTGGGCCATGAGCTGAACTCATGGTCATACAAGGAAATGAGCTTGACAAAGTGGCCATTCAGTGAGATGCCAGCCCCATCATCAAAGATGGAAGTTATCACTGTTGAAGTCACAACACACAATCTGGTCCTCAGTATAGTACCAAATGCCTTTGAGGGGACCATCTGATGCCTGAGTCATCACTTTTTTTTTTTTTTTTTTTGCGTTACCAGGGATTGAACTCAGAGCCTTGTGCTTGCCAGGCAAGAGCTTATTCTACTGAGCTATCTCCCTGGCTCTTCATCACTTTCTTAATGTCATCGTATTTAGCCACTTTTCTCCAGGCAGCAGGTCAGATTCACCACTGATGCATTGGGAGCCGGTATGTGGAAGGCCATGCCTATGAGCTTTCCATTCAACTCCAGGATGACCTTGCACAAGGCCTTGGCAGCACCAGCGGATGCAGGGATGTTCACTGGGGCAGCTCTGCAATAAATACACCACAGCTTCCCAGAGGGACCTTCCACAGTCTTCTGGGTGGCAGTGAATGTGGCAATGATGGTGTGGGTTGTGGTCATGAATCCTGCCATGTTGCTGAAATTCTCATGAATGACCTTGGTCAGTAGAGTTAAGTAGTTGCTGGTACTGGAAGCTTTGCTGACAAACTTGAGGGAGTTGTACTTCTCGTGATTCACAGTCATCACAAACATAGGGCATTGGCAGAAGGGGCAGAGATAAAGACCCTTTTGGCACCATCCTTCAGATGAGCCCCAGCCTTTTCCATGGTGTTGAAGAGACCAACAGACTCCACCACATATTAAGCTCCAGCATTACCCTACTTGGTGTTGTCGAGATCTCACTCTTAGATGGTGGTGATGGCTTTTCCGTTGATGATGAGCTTCCAGTTCTCAGCCTTGACAGTGTCATGGAATTGCTGTGGGTCGAAACCTACTGGAACATATAGACCAAGTAGTTTAGGTCAATGAACAGCTCAATGATGGCCACAACATTCACTTTGGCAGAGTTTAAAGCAGCCTTGGTGACCAGTTATCCAATATAGCCGAATCAGTTGACTCTGGCCTTCACCATCTTAGCTAGATGGCTGCTGGCTGCTGGGAAGGTGCGCAGGACCAGAGAGCATATTCTAATATTTAAATTACCATAGAGTATTAAAAACAATTACACATTTTCACACAGAAATTTAAGAATGAAACCATATACAACATTATAGCAGGACAATCGTATGACATTTTGTGACATGCTTACATTTTTGTTGTGACATAACATTACTCTTTTAATCAGTCTTATCTATCTAATACATAAGATTTTTTCACCTAATTATCCCTAAAAGGCTTTTTCCTTAAACCAATGACCAATTTATTGAGGCTGTCTCCTACGAGACTATTGAAATTATTGGGAGATCCTCATTAATGAACAAAAGGTTGGCCACACCTCTTGTTCACCAGCAGGACTCCTATCTGAATAATTTCTCTTTACTCCAAGGAATTTTTGCCTAATTAATTTAAGCTTTTTGATTAACTGCATATAAACCAATTTTGATGTGACTACAGCTAGCTGCTATGTTAAGAAAAAGCATATTTTTAAGTAGATAACCCAAATTATACTATGAACAACTGACCAAAAAGTTTTTAAAAAAAGAATAACTGTTCACAGACTGACACACACATAGACAAATATACAGTACACACAAACAGCCATCTTTACAAAATTATGAGTGCATTCAACTGTATATTCCTGTTCAGATTAACCTATAGTAACTCTGTTGCCAATTTTTCTTTCTTAAGAGATTTTAAATCACAAATACACTAGTCAGATTTTGCTGTTTGTCAATAAGCAGAGATCTCTTACCATAAACTTTTGGAAAGAATAAAGTCTTTCACCTCTAGCTAATATACATATTTTGTATTTTTGTCTTAATACTAGCAAAATTTAGCTCAGTTATCTTTATATATTTCTCCATCTATTATGCCTTAGATGTCTATTTGTCAATTCCTTCAATAGGGCCCAGGTTGAATCTTGCCTCCTTGTTTTTAACTTTTCCAGATCTGGCTTCATGGTATAACCTGATGTCATGCTGTGGTACCCAAATTTAGCATTCTCTGGAAAAACAGAAGCATATCTCCTCCTGCAGGTTAATAGTGGATGGGGTTCCTTCCATTATCTAGTATGGAGATCTCTCCAGAGGACCCTTCCTAACTCTTTTTGCTGTTATTTGATGAATTGTCTTTTTGCTGCTGTACTTTTATCCTTTGTAGAATTTAAAAAGTTAAGAATGCATGCTGCCAAGTGAAGTCTCTAATGAAATATGAATTTTGTAGGAAATGACCCTCTTTTTGTTTTTGCAGTTGAATTTTAATTGAACTATGTACATGTTCAACAGTTTTTGAGCTTGAGGGTCATAAGGAATCCCTGTGATGAAGGAAATATGAAAAGTCTTATACACTTTGGGAAGGCAGCACTTGTACATGCTGGGCCATTGTCATCCTTAAGCATCCATAGGCAGTCAAAGGCAGTAAAGGCATCTAAACAGTGAGCAACTACATGTTTACCTGCTTCACCAGTGTGGGCAGTAGCAAATATAAATCCTGAGGAAGTGGCCACCAAAGCACAGACCCAACAATTCAGAAATATTTGCAACAGAGCATCATTTAATAATGTTTTAGGCCTGTGCTTTAATCATGCTGAAACTCTTTGCATTAAGGCAGAAGCATTTTGGTGAAAAGACTAATTAGTATTCCATGTTCAAGTTCCATCTCAGGCACAATCTCTGGACATGGGCAAAATTCTACCAAACTTTCTGTGAAGTCAAAACAGAAATCATCTGGTGTCCAATAGCTAATGCAGTCCTTCTTTCCAGGATAAACCTCCCCGGCCTGGTCTTTATTATCAGACTTCCTATCAGCCTTCTGGTCTGAGCTCTGACCAGAACCTCCCCTACTGACAGGCCAAAACTGTTCCAGTGCTTTGCTCACAGGCAACCTCTCCAAACCTTTCCTAATTCTTCCCATAAGCCATTCCCAAAAGTTTGTAATCCACGTGGTCAGGTTTAGCCACAGCAACAACCTCCACTCTTCTAGTACCAAATTCTGTCTTAGCTACTTTCATATTCTGTTTCAGTCAAGGTTTTACTAGAGAAACAGATATAATACAAGGGACAGATATAGCACAAGATGTACAGTCAGATGAGGAAGATGTACAGGACTTGCTTTTTTTTTTTTTTTTTTTTTTTTTTTTTTTTTTTTTTTTTTTTTTTTTTTTTTTTTTTTTTTTTTTTTTTTTTTTTTTTTTTTGGTGGGGCCAGGGTTTAAACTCACGACCTTGCACTTGTCAGGTAGGCACTTGTGCCATGGAGCTATCTCCCAAGCCCCTGAAGAAGATGTACAGTCAGTCAGATGAGGAAGTGTGCCAAGAGCATCCGAACACTATCAACAGGATTCAGTCCCAAGGCTTTTATATTCACTGCAGTGTTCCATCCCTAACAGTTTCTACCATTTTTTACTGGCTTCTAATGGTCTCTTAACTGTTAGCAGTTGTGTCTGAAATAGAAGACAGAAGAATCTGCTACAGAAAGGGTCCAATCTGGAGCCTGAAGAGTCTGTGCTTCAATCCAGGAGATAAAGTCCAAGCTATGAAGACTGAAGTTCACAGATGAAGTGGGATGCTGAATTCTTCTTCAATCCCTTCTTGTGCTTAGCTATTCTGAGGCAGGTCCCTCACAGCCCACAGCGTAGAACTGCCAGGCAATGCAGCCAAACTGATACAATGTATCAACCACTACAGGCACTAAAGGCATCTAAACAGTGAGCAAGGACATGCTTAGCTGCTTCACCAGTGTAGGCAGTAGCAAATACGAATCCTGAGGAAGTGGCCACCAAAGCATAGACCCAACACAAAGAATCAAACTCAGAAATGTGTGCAACAGAGAATCATTTAACAATGTTTTAGGCCTGTGCTTCATTCACACTGAAACTGTTAGTGTAATGCAGAAGCATTTTGATGAAAAGTGGCATGAAACACAGAAGCTTGTTGAACAGCATCTGAGGAAGTAATAGTTTTATGTGGAGTATATAGCACGTTTGGCCAGTGTAAGGGACCCTGTGACTGCCAAAGAACCCCAGTGGGCATACACTGAGTTGGGCAAAGAATTACAAAGTTGTCAAAGATAGGTCAACTCTAAAGAACTGAGCATTAGAAAGAATCTGATCAACTTTCTCTAAGGCAGTCTTAGCTTTAGCCTCTCATGTAAGCATTCTTTTTAGAAGTAGGGGCTGAGTCTGTCCTGAGAATGTCAAGCAAAGGACTTTACTCATAGGCAGTTAGCTTAAGAGCTGGGTGGGGCCAATTAATGTTACTAAGTAGCTTAAAAATCATTTAGGGTTGTAAGATGCCTAACCTGGATCTGAACAGTTTGGGGCACAATTTGCTTCTGTGGAATAAGGTGTCCCAAATATGAAAAGGGTGCCTTTGTTTTCAGCTTTTTAATGGCTATCACTACACCTGCATGGTGGAGAGCATCATCTAATTGGATCAGCATGTAATATAAAATGGATGGGGACTCCTATGCCAAGAGAATGTCATTTGTATGATAGATAATTACGCAGACATATAGGCTGGCCACCCTGAACAAATGGCTGTAGTCACAAACTCTTGGCACACGGTTGGATTATTTGCAATAACTTGTGATAGACAATACCAGTGAAAATGGTCCATATGAGCCTGATTATTAATACAGGGTAAACTAAAAGCAAAACATAGTTCATCTTCAGAGTGGAGAGGGATGGAAAAGAAACAACCTTTGTTCTTAATCACCATAAGGGAAAGATGTAAAGGAATACCTATAGGACTGGGCAACCCTTGTTGTAGTGCTCCCATAAGTTCCATGGCGTGACTGACTGCCCCAAATCCTATAGCAATCTCCACTTGTCTCACATTTTTTTCTTAATTATAGAAGTTAGGGTATTCCAAGGGCTACTGGAATGTTCTAGGTGCCTTGCCATCAGTTTTTATGCATTAACCAGTGTATGAGTTGCTATAATCTTCTCTGGAGTTAGGGGCCACTGATCAACCTAAACACCTTGTTCAGGGTGGCCAGCCTATACGTCTGCGTAATTATCTATCATCCTGTGATGGGCTAAACAGGGTCAACCGGCATCCAAGTTATCTTGGACGCCATCCATGGGGTTGGAAAAGAGATCCAGGACCCTCCTGAAAATGGCCTATGGCAAAAGAAGTTCTTTTCTCCCTCGATTATTTTTACCAAGCCCTTAATTGGGATGGAAACCTGTTTGTAATATCTGATGAGCCACCAGGGATTTAGGACTGGCCAAAAATGTTCCCATACCCTGTAAAATGTTACTACTCTATTGATTGACTGGTATATGGAAAAGAACATAAGGACAAAAATACGTAGAAAGGCCTTCTGCCTCCCCCAAATTAGCAACTTAAGTACTTCTGTTAGGGTAAGAAGCCTTGCCAACGCTTTATAAATTTGTAGTGGCCATATCCAGAGGCCATACCTCAGGCCAGTGATGCTGAGCAATAATTGAACATCTACGCACATATCTAGTAGCCCTTTAAATGCTTTTCCTTTAGTCAACTAAATAGTCAATTCCATCTCTGGACCATTTTGTTCCGTCTGGTAAACTCAGTATTAGGAGACCCAAAACCCTTCAATTACTTTTCCCTATTTATAAATTTTCCAAGGGAAAAATAACCAATTGAGCAATGGGAGTACCTGGAGTGATTCCAGCAATGGTTTGGGTGATTGAATGATGATGGTCATTTCTCTGTTATAATCAGCATTAGTTTCAGCAGAACAAAATCTGGAGAGCTTTTAAAATGAGACTGTTCAGGTATAGCAAGATTCCCACTGTACACTGAGGTACAGGTCCTGTGATGGGCTAAACCCACCCTCTTAGCATAAGTATTGCCATGATAAACTTTAGCTGACCCCAGAGTTGTTAGCACAGGCCTATGTGTGAAACAAGCAACAATATGTAGGAAATACACCCTGAGAAAGCGCTGACCCTAAACAATAACAGGGAAAAAATGTAGCCAGATGTATAGCAAGAAACCATCTTTGAGTCGGGCGCAGTGGCACACACCTGTAATCCCAGCACTTGGGAGGCTGAGGCAGGAGGATTAGTGTGAGTTCGAGACCAGCCTGGGCTAAAAAAGTGAGCTCAAGGCCAGCCTGAGCTACACAATGAAACCCTGTCTCAAAAAAGACAAAAAAGAAAGAAAGAAAGAAAGAAAGAAAGAAAGAAAGAAAGAAAGAAAGAAAAAGAAAACATCTTTGACAGCAGGATAAGTGCTGATCTAACCATCTGGCAAACAGGATGCATGTTATACAATTTATTCTGTTTGATAAGCAGGATATATTGTACATTCTCTTTATATTTTCTTTGTGCTTTTATCCTCTCTCTCTCTCTCTCTCTCTCTCTCTCTCTCTCTCTCTCTCTCTGTCTCTCTCTCTCTCCCTCCCTCTTTCCCTCTCTTCTTTATAAACTCTCCATGTTCTCTGGGCAGGACCACTCAGACTCTGCAACAAGGATCCATGGTGACAGTCTCTGAGCTCAGCTAATAAAAGATCTTCAAATTTTTAATTGGCTACTTGCATTCCTATATTGATTACGAACAAACAGGTCCATAGACTCTAGTAGAAATAATTTTGGGCCCCATGTCAGGAGTCAATAGGAATCTGGAGGAGGAACTGAGATCCAAGCCTCCTTATCGCTTGTGGCGGGAAAGGGAGAGCACCCCCACTGGTGGGTGGCCCCATTGGAAGTTTCCCTGAATGGGTCGGCCTTCCTCATCAGTTTTAGATTTACAGTCACTGCCCAGTGATACCCTTGTCTACATCTAGTAGGCAGATAAAGGCTGTGTTCTCTTAGGTGCAGCCAGTTTTGGGCTAAAGGTTCCTTCTGCCCACAATGGAAACAAATGACATTACTCCCCACCTTTTTTTTTTCTTCTGTGAATGAACAACCTGAGCAATAGCTGCCAACCACGCAGCTCGCTACACACATGAGGTGCTGATATATGCACAAATCTGAGTTGTCTGAGGCAGTATAAGCCCCTCTTTACCCTCTCTTAAGGCCTCTATACCATTTAATTCATTTTCAAAGGCCAATTGTTGAACTATTATTTCATTTGCTTCCTCCCTGTCCTGTCACTGACAATCTTCCCAGTCGCTTGTAACAAAACGTGCAACAAAATCTTGGAAAGGTTCATTAGAACCTTGCCTAATAGAAGTCAAGTTCGGGAATGTTTCCTAGCTACCTTAGTTTGTTAACATAGTTACAGTGGCTCCAAAAAAGCAACTGAGTGTTTCAATTTTGCCCATAGTTTAACCATAGACACTATCTTCAGTCTAACAAATTTGTGATGCCAACAATGTGTATAGCCAGCGTCAAGGCCACAGTGTACCACAGTTATGACCCTCCTACCTAGCACTAAGCACACAGGACAGTAGTTGGTGATACGCACCAACCTCTGTGGCTGGCTGGGGCAAACAGATGTACAGGCATTTAGGAAATCGCAGCTATGTTTGCCTAAGACCAGAGTGCAGAAGCCTCCCAGAGCCCAGTTTGTGTCCCCCCACCCTGATGGTGCTGTGCTCCTTGGAACCAACAGCTTATGATTTAAAAGAGTGGTTTTCTTAATTGTCTAATTGAGCAAAGCTAGAGGGCTTAAACTTTATATGCTGTGCCTTTGCTCTACCCTTCTAGTCGTCCCCTTTTGGACTTGATTTCAAAACAGTACTGCATGCCAAGTCCTTTATGATCCTCTCAGAAAGTAGCAGAAATACAAAAACCCAAAGAACAACAAGCATTTTTACACACATCTATGCACATCCATCAACATCTCCAGTTCTTGAATCTCAGTTTTTCTCATTGCTAACACAACTGAATATCTGTTAGGCTTCTCTCAAGCCTCCTTCTTTCTTTATGCCCCTTTATCTCTCTGGCTTCAGTGAGACTTCTCCTGGCCCTAATGAGCCACATGTTCAAGTTTTACACCTAGTGAGCCAATGCACACGTGGGAGGAGTAGTGCTGGCTCCAAACAATCCACTTCCCTCCCTTATGGGGGCCCTTCAGGAGTAATTCCTCCACCCACACTTATGTCCTACTGGCATCCAGTTCTTGCACCAGGGGTAGGGAGACATTGATTTTACTGTCAATGGTTCTGCCTGGGGAGACATGAAGGCAGGAATGAGAAAGATAGACAAGAAGACAAAAGCTTGGATAGGTGGTTGCTAGTCTGTCTGATGGGCAAGACTAACTCAATACACAACAAAATGAACTTGTATTTATTTATTTATTTTTTTAATAATTTTTTATTTTATTTATTTTTTTCTTGTTTCAGAACCTTTATTTGTTTATTCACTCATTTTTATGGCTGGCTCAGCCCACCCCGAGGGCAGGGCTGGCGCAGCATGTGGTGCCGGGGAATTGAACTGTGGTCCCTGAAGCCGCCCAAACTATCCCAAACAGGCGCTTTAGACCACTGAGCCATCCCGCCGGGCCCATGAACTTGTATTTATACTTCTGTAAATTTAATAACGTGACACAAGGTTGTCTAGCAACTGACTACTAGCTGACCGGAACCAAGCTGGATGTTTTCCTCTGGACTGAGATAGCTGTTTGCTTTAGGCACTGAGGACCAGTTCAACCTATACACATTTGATCAAATTGCTGGCTTTCTGCAGGACCCAACATCAGAAAGGCCATGTGTTGGATATTTTCACCAAGTTGCAGGAGCAAGAGAGAAAGGAGAGAGAATAATGCCCCTTAGGTCTCAGCCTTGAATGAGGAAAACACTGAAGTAAATTTTGACACTGGGAAATACGGAAGCTTTTGGACTTTGGCAGCCTCTCGAACCTGCAGGTCACACAGCCTAGTCAGCCATGGGGAGCTCTCTCAAAGTTTTGCTATGTTGTTAATAAATTCAGGACTTTACAAAAAAGAGAAATGTTAGTTCGCTGCCTGTCGCTGCCACTTCCTGCCTGCTCTGCCATCCACCATTTGTCTTCCACCAAGCCCATCTGCCATGCCACCCTGCCTTGGAACCATACAACTATGAACTGAACCCTCTACAAACAGCCAATAAATGTTCTTTCTTTAACTTTGGGTATTGGGTATTCTGTCTTAGCATGAGTACAATAACTCACTGATGAGGGTTGCACTACCAAGCTCTGGTCACACTAAATATAACATTGGATCTCTGGAGAGCCCCAGAGAGTGACATCATAATGAGGGGGGAGGAGGGGAGCAAATCAGCGCTGATGTGTGGAGCCCTGACATGACTTACAGTGTCCAACAGAGAGATCTACAGATCCAACAGAAGCTGATGGAAGACTTTCAGAAAACTATCTGTGGGATTGTAAACCTTGGCAGGTAAAGACACAGTAGGGGCCCCTGACAATTGCTGAGAGCTCTAGTACTAAGAAGTATAATGCTAAGATAGAAGAGGCACTGAATCTCAAATCTCAGAGCTATAACACTAAGGATTGAGAACCCCTGGCATTCAAAGTCTACAGACACTAGTATTAAGATTTGACAATTTGTGATTCTCATCCAAAAGATTCCCAGCCCGTTGGAAAAACCCCTAGCCAGTAATCCAGCTAAAGCCAATTTTTTTATATATAAATATACTATATTTATAATGTTTGGTAAATAGACAGTTTGGAATGCAGCAAGTGTATGCCTTGGGTCAAGACAAATCTGCGTGATGACAAAGTCCAATGCTCATTCATGTTCAAAGTCCCACAGAAAATTGGAATAGAGGGCCTCTACCTCAACCTGATAAAAGCCATCTACAACAACCCAACAGCTAACACAATTCTAAATGGGGAAAACTGAAGTCTTTTAGTCTCAAATTTGGCACCAGACAAGGATGTCCTCTATCACCACTCTTATTCAATATAGTTCTGAAGTCATTAGCTTCAGCCATTAGACAAGAAAGAGAAATAAAAGGAATGAGAATAGGTAAAGAAGAAGTGAAACTATCACTATTTGCAGATGACATAATAATCTACTTGGAAAATTCAAAAAACTCCACTAAGAAGCTTCTGGAATTAATACACAAATTCAGTAGCATAGCAGATTACAAAGTCAACACACAAAAGTCAGTAGCATTCCTCTACACAGCAAACACACTGAGAGAGAAATTAGAGAAGCAGTACCTTTTGTGATAGCACCGAAGAAAATGAAATACTTAGGGATTCACCTAACTAAAGAAGTAAAAGACCTTTTCAATGAAAACTACATTATTCTGAAAAAAGAGATCTTAGAAGATTTCAGAAAATGGAAAGATTTTCCCTGCTCCTGCATAAGAAGAACCAACATTGCGAAGATGACCATACTCCCTAAATTGTTACACAGATTTAATGCAATTCCTATCCAAATACTATCGACATACTTCACAGACCTGGAGAAATCATTTCTAAAATTTATTTGGAACCAAAAAAGACCCAGAATTGCAAAGACAATTCTGGGCAACAAAGGTAAAGCAGGAGGCATTACAATTCCTGACCTAAAATATACTACAAAGCTACAGTAATAAAATCAGCATGGTATTGGCAAAAAATAGATCTGAGGATCAATGGAATAGATTAGAAGATACAGAAGCAAATACAAACACACATTATCTTTGACAAAGGGGCTAAACACGCTTACTGGAAGAAAGATAGTCTCTTTAACAAATGGTGCTGGAAAAATTGGCTCTCTACATGCCGAAAACTAAAACTTGACCCTAGTCTATCACCATGCACTAAAATAAAGTCAAAATGGATTAAATATCTAAATATTAAAAAAGAAACACAATCTCCTGGAAGAGAAAGTGGGAGGAAATCTTGAAGACATCAGAGTAGGCAAAAAGTTCATGGACAAAAATCAAAATGCACGTTTAACACTTGAAAGCATCAACAAATGGGACCTCCTCTGCCTAATAACTTTTTTCACATCAAAGGAAATTATCAACAGAGTGAAAAGACAATCCACAAATTTTGAAAAGATTTTAACTAATAAGTATTCAGATAAAGGTCTTCTATCTAGAATCTACAAAGAACAAAAACTATTAGAGTACCAAAATACAAAGACCTAATCCAGAAATGGGCATCTGAGATGAACATACACTTCTCAGAGAAAGAAATTGAGAAAGCCTATAAATACATGCAGAAATGTTCCACATCGCTAGCCATTCGTAAAATGCAAATCAAAACAACACTTAGATACCATCTCACCCCAGAAAGAATGGCTCTCATAACAAATGCTGGAGAGGCTGTGGGGAAAAAGGAACCCTTCTCCACTGCTGGTGGGAATGCAGATTGGTGCAACCATTATGGAAAGCAGTGTGGAGGATCCTTACAAAACTAGAATTGGAAGTTCTGTTCAACCCAGCTATCCCCCTACTGGGAATTTTCCCAGAAGAACTGAAAACTTCATACCATAGCGATATCTGTG
>PVJA010050331.1:0-13328 GCA_004027025.1 Myocastor coypus | reverse complement strand
TTTTTTTTTTTTTTTTTTTTTTTTTTTTTTTTTTTTTTTTTTTTTTTTTTTTTTTTTTTGTCTTTTTGAGACAGGGTCTCAGTATGCAATTCAGGCTGGCCTTGAGCTCACTTTTGTAGCCCAGGCTGGTCTCGAACTCACACCGATCCTTCTGCCTCAGCCTCCCAAGTGCTGGGATTACAGGCGTGCACCACCACGCCCGGCCCCCCTTGAACTTTTAAGAAATCAGGAGACCAGGGGGCTGGACATCACAAGAAAACTTGCTGTTGTTCCATCCTGGAGCTAGTCCTGTTGTGATGGCCAGCTTACTCCTCTCAGTGTTTATTTGAGGACCTTGTGCATACTGTTGTAGTGTATCCTGCAGAGTTTGATTCTCTGTTTTTGTTTGTTTGTTTGTGTTTTTTTTTTTTTTTTTTTTTAGCCTATTAAATAGTTAATGCTCATGCCTTGTCTGGTCCACTATGTAAAAGAGAGCAATGAAGTTTAGCTCCAAGTTTGTTGATTCATACAAACAGCTAAATTTTCTTTGATGTAGATAATGCTTTGTTTTTGTTTTGAGTGCAAATTAGTGCAGCTGGAAGTTGAAATCTAGAGCCAAGCTTGGTGATACATGCCTATAATTCCAGCACTTGGGAGGCTGAGGTAGGAGGATCACCATGAGTTTGATGCCAGGCTGTGCTACGTAGTTCAGGGCTAGCCAGAACTATACAATGAGACACTCTTCTCAAAAGATAAAGTTAAAATGTAGAAGTCTAGCTATGTATGGTAGTACAAGCCTGTAATCCTAGCCCTCAGAGGATTGCTGTGAGTTTGAGGTCATCCTAAACTACGTAGTGAAGCCCTGTATCAAAAACAACAAAAAAGAAAAAAAAAGGGGGCTGGGGAGATAGCTTCGTGGCACAAGTGCCTGCCTGGCAAGTGCAAGGTCGTGAGTTTGAACCCTGGTCCCACCAAAAAAAAAAAAACAAAAAAAAAAACTGAAACCCTTAGGAGAAGTCTTCAAGTCTTCAAAGCATTTCAGAAGTCAGTGTCTGAATGTCCTCTGAAGCATTTGCTTTGTGTCACAGCATAAAATATGCTTATATGTATGCAGTTAACAGTTCATGCGTTTCTCCTTTTTTTTTTTTTTTTTTTGGAATTTAAGGAAGGGTTTACAGGGTGTTTGGGTCTCACTACTAGATCAGACTCATAGTGATCCACGTATTCACAGCCTCCCAAGAGCTGGGATTATAGGCGCGCCACCATTCTCATTCTCAGTTACCATTTCAGTGCACCCCAGGGGCAGGGCCAGCACTACAGGCCCTGGGGTCGAAGCCCCAGCTTATGCCTCCTTGCAAGCGCTTTAATCCACTGAGCTGTTTGGCCAGCCCAGCGTGTGTTTCTCTTGATACTGCCCACAAAGAGCTTTCTGTGTGATTAATGAAAATAATTGAAACCATAAAATAGCTAGTGCTTCATCTCCTTTTTTTTATAACTCAGTTTTCCTTAAGTCTACCTATGGATTTTCTCTCTTTGGTCACTGGGGTCTTTTCCTCTGTCATTTAGAACAGTGTTGGGGCTGGGGAGATACCAGTAGTTTAATAATACAGGAGTAACTGACAGGTTTATTTAAGGAGCTGGCGGTACTGCTGTGAAATCATGGATGTTAAGGTGGCTAGATTTTCCATTTCAGATTTGTAAGACCTCAGAAGCCTTTTAGGGGAGGTGCGCATGTCCTCACAGACATGAGAGCTTTTTCTTCCTGTTTTTCCTAGGCGTGGCAATTGCAAAAAAGCAAGCCTGGGATTAGTCTGTGAAATAGGTCTTCGCTGCCGCACGTATTATGTCCTATGTGGCTCGGTTCTGAGTGTGTGGACAAAAGTGGAGGGTGTTCTTGCATCTGTCAGTGGTACAAACGTGAAGATGCAGATAGTTCGGTTAAGGACAGAAGATGGGCAGCGGATTGTAGGTGAGTCTGAGTTTTATTTTACTTAATTTGTAGGAAAAATCAGATCCAGCCATTTTTACTTTGCTTTTGGTCCCTTAGCTTCCTTCCGTAGGCATTTCATATCCGTGCCTGCTATTGGTCGCAGAACTTGCTGATGTGTCCTACAGGTCGAGGCAGGGACAATCCTTGAAGGGATGTAGTGACCATAGGCTGTCCCTGTGGTGCTGTGCTCAGTCCTGTGCTCCCTGGCCGGGGCCTCAGTAAAAGCCCTTGTTCTGGGCTCTGCACTGTGGAGTCAAGAGGGTGCGTGTATCTCCCGGGGAGCAGTCAGGCCCTGTGCGTGGGCCACAGCCCTCTTCTGTGCAGCCTGTGGGCCAGAGTCAGCTGAGGATTGAGCTTTTATTTTGTTTTTGACTTTGAAATATTTTTAGTTATGGTAAGTTTTTATTTGAATTATTTGCCACATTTTAAAACAAAGGAACAAAGATGTTTCACATAACAGCCTGAATTTCTAGCATACCCTAAGAGCTGCTCTGGAGCACTGCCATCGCACTGCTCACTGCAGAGCGGCGGTCCCCGCGCTGGGGCTAACACCTCTCCATACTCTGTGCCCATTGCGATGTTCCTTGCTGGAGAGCCCTGCTGTTGGCCGGCCACTCCGGTGTTGCAGTGGTTTTGTGACTGTGTACATGGCAGGAAGGCAGTGTCTATGCTTTACCCAACTGCAAAAATGATAGGTAGAAAAGCACTGTGCTGAACTGTTCACTTCAGTAGGAAGATGGCCTCCCATCGCACACATGTGCTTGTGGCTTGTAGGAAGCCCTGCGGAGGAACCAGGTAGCATCATAATGCCCCACTGCAGTTACGCAGTACTCAGTGGCTGTATGTGTGAAGTTCTTGTTTGTTAAACTTACGGCTCATTTGGAAATGGGTGAAAGTTGTAACATACAGCATGGCTTCTACTGGACACAGCTTTGTATGTTCTTGTTGCTAACTACAGGCTTAATCATTCCGGCAAATTGTGTGTCGCCCCTCGTAAATCTCCTGTCAACTTCAGACCAGTCTCAGCAGCTTGCAGTCCAGCAGAAACAGCTGTGGCAGCAGCATCACCCACAGAGCATCGCCAACTTGAGCAACGCCTGAAGGACAGACAGGTGGCAGCACGGGCGTGTCTGAGATGCTGTGGGGCATATCATTTTCGTAAAAATCAGGGACAGTTTCCAAAGAATTCTGTATTTTTTTGGTTGTGCTTTCTAGTTAATTTTTTGGGGGAATAAGGACACACCTGGAATTGGTAACAAAGCAAAATCAGCAGTGCCGATGGTAGTACACAAGTCTTTCCTTTCGCCTCCCCTGAGGCTTCCCATAGGCTTCTGTTTGGGTGAGCTGAGGGCATAACGCACGTGTACACATATTGGTCTGTTTATGTTTGCTAGTTTGTGTTTGCTAAAGGCAACAAACCACAGTTGGTTTAAGATGCTTGGAACTTCCCAAACTGTCTTTACCTTTCTGTTACACAGTGCTCAGGGTTAATGCAGTACATTCATGTCATTGCTGGGGGGCCATCCCCAGGTGCATGTGTTTATTCTATAAATACAGAAAATACGTATTGATTTCTTTTTTCCAATTTAAAACAATAGGTTTACTAAAGCATGAAATGAAAGGCTGCATATCATGCATTCAGGTTTTTTGTAGTTTTTGTTCTGACAGTGCATGTCTTTCAAAGCATGTGTAAACAAGATTAACACAGAAGATGAGTGTTGGAGAGAAGATTTGTAGATGTACAGCATTGGTTATCGCATTTTTATAGTGTTTATACCTGGTGTTGCTTCCAGCCTTGCAGACCCCCTCCCTGCCTTGTCTCCTCCCTTGCCCCAGGTTTCTGTCAAGGTAATGAGTACAAACTTCTTGTAAAATAAAACTTTTCCAAGTTAATTTTAATGTATTAATATAGTATTCCTAATGTGTGCTGCAAAAATGGCTATAAGCCTGTTCTTCTTAAAAGTTACATTTTCCTTAATTTAAACATAGTTTTAGAAGTACAGTTGGCTTCTGTCTTGCAAAAACTCTGGTTTTCATTTCATTATCTGAAGTTTTTGTCACACATAAACAGAAAACCGTACTTGAGTTGTAAACTAGAAATGGGGAAACACTTGAGGCTTCTGCTGTATGTTTTTTTTGTTGTTATTGTTACCCAGTAACTTGAACATTGTTTTCTGTGTTGTAAGTCATTGTAGAATTTATCTCAAGCTGTTAAAAATGGTAATGTACAAATGTGAATAGACATTTATCTATAACATGGGTAAGTTTTGTTTTGCCTATATAGATGTTTATAAAAACAAGTGAGGGACTTTTTTTCAAATGGTCTTTTTTTCTTTTTTTATTTGCTTGCACAGGTTGCACTATTAAAATTGAGATTGTATAAACCTGATTAAAAACTGCAAGGTACCAAAATCTTGTAGATGTTTAATAAAAAGTTACCATCCTAATGAAGTGGACTCATGCTTAGGCCCTCCCCGGGGACGGGGGACGGTCAGGAGGAGTCAGGAGGGGGCTCTGCAGGACTTGGCAGGGCCTCCATATAGACAGTCGTAGAGCCTGGCTTTACACCTGCTCCTGAATTCTAAGCTCTGAGGTGGTGAGGAAGGATAACATGATAAACTTCTGAATGTCTTTCTGGTCGAGTTGTTCCCTTTGTAACTTGTTAAATTTCTTAAACAGTTGTGTATTAAGGGATAAAAAACCTTATCAAAATTTAGATCTTTAATCTTTTTGTTTCTTTAACCCTGACTTTGGATAAGTTTACTGTATTTTCTTCAGTTGTATTTATTCTTAGTGCCTAAAAGAACAAATAGAGAGTAATATCTGTTCTTGGGCATATTCCGCCCAGTGGATGCAGCTTTTATCCTCAGTCTGGCCCATGGTTCTCAGACTGATCACTTTGAGACCTACCTGTGTCCCTGTCAGGATCACTGACGAGCTCCAGCTGCAGCCAGAGAGAGCGTCACCACCAGTGCTTCTGTTTGTAAACTGCTGGTCCTGCTGAAGCTCCTCCTCCAGTGAGACCCAGTGGCAGGGCAGAACAGAGACTCCTAGGCTGTTGGCTTACCTCCCCTCGGTGTGCCAGGGTCTCTGTTCCACAGGTTATGGTGTCTCCCAGGTTGCAACGTTGGCTTTCATTATAAATAGGCTGGAGGGTGTTGTGGTCTTTGCAGACATGAGGGACCTGTAAACCCTTTCAAAGCAGATTTTGAAAAAGTGAGCAGAGTGTATAGTCTGGGACAGAGTACCACTTACTGTTGTGCTGCATGTGTGGTGCCCAGGGCCAGAATATCTGGTGTCTATACTATGCCCTTACAAAAGACAGTGCATCTGGGTCAGCCACTGAGGCAGCCCCAGCATTCAGTGGCCACTTTTGTCCCAAGCCCAGGTCTTGACAACAGCTGGTTCGTGCAGAACAGGTTCATCTTCTGCAGGATCTGAATGGCACATCTCTACCTGGAGGCCGTTTTTAGCCCGATAGGAGTCCCCTTGGCCTCTGCAATAATGCCTTTTCTCTCACTCTTTAGCAATATGGCTCTGAGCTTGCACATTTGATTGTGAATCGTGTCTGTGTTTTCAGGATTTACAGTGCCAGTTACACTGCAGACCACTCGTGAGTCCAGGGCTGCTCAGATGTCCTCCAGGGCAAGAGTGTGCCTTTAGTTGCAGCTTCCCTGCACCAGGTCTGTGCAGCAGCAGGTGGGTGGCAGGAGTTCATGAAAGTATCAAAGTATTTCCTTAAATAAAATTTGATCCAAAGTAGGTAGGCTAGGCTGTTTTCTCTTTTGGCTACTAAATTGTGCTATACCCTCAGTATCTTTACTGTGTATATGCATTAGCAAGACTTTACATCCAAAGCACTGTAGTATGCTGTGTGTGTGTGTGTGTGTGTGTGTGCGTGTGTGTGTGCGCGCGCGCGTGTGTGTGTTTATATTTATTCTCAGTTTATAAGTACTTCACAAACCATTTTGAGTTGCAACAAAGAAATCTAGTCTGCTCTGTCTCTACAGGCAGAAGTTACAAGTTATTAGACTCCTTGGAAATATATTTTAGAGGCGTAACTTTGGGCCTTGGTCCATGGAGCATTCATTTGTCAGTCACCACGTGATGCTATTTGAACAACTTCTAACAGGCAAGAAAGAGGGTACCAGGACATGGCATCTTGGTGTGTGCCCAGAACCTACCCCTCCCTCCACTTTGCATTTTAGCTTAAGAGAAAAAGAAATTAGCAGTTAGTGTTGCTGTTCATTTTAGGAGCAGGGCAGAGGTTTTCTTTCAGTCCTCTTTCTGGTAAGTTATTAAAAGGCAGGCCCTTACTCAGTTACTCTTTTAAAATGTCCCTTCATGGTTCTGGGTAGTTCTAAGAGCACTGCTTGGAAGAGCCACTGTTAGACTGGGATACGGACTGGGGACAGTTGGCTCAGGAGTCCTGCTATGCACAACCGACTGTCCCTCCCCCGTCCCCCCCCCCCATGCCTACAGTCTCCCTGGGCCCCACCACGCCCGTGCACATGCCTTGTGCGCAAATGTAGCCTGCATTCCGTGTCAGGACTACAGCTGAGTGCACAGACAGTTCACAGAAAGCCTCATGCAAGGCCAGTTGTCTAATAGAAGCGCCGTGCATTCTGAGTAAAAAAATCTCATGTAGATACCTGCAGCTCAAAACTAGCAATTTTTTTCTGAGTATGTTGGTGAAGTCTGGACCCTACTTTCTAATTGTATGCTGTACTTGTATATATGTACATTAATATGTATATAGAGAAATGTAAGCTTTTGAATTGTGAATGTAAATATTTCTTGTAAATTGGAGCCCCACCTGCTTATTTTTCCCTCTTTCCTCCTCCACCTTATTTATTCCTTTTGTGACTTCCCATAAGGGCATCTCAGTACTTTTTCTTTCCTGCTTGGGAAAGTCTGAGAAGCGTGGCTCCCTTGGCTCCGCCCTCTCGGCCCACATCTCTGCTGTGCAGTTGCAGTTCCTGTCTGGCTCAGTGTGCTCACTTGTGCTGCGTGCTTTCATCGTCATCACAGTGCTGTCTGCAATGCATTGTAGTGGGGGAGTGCCCCAGAGTGCCGTGTCGATTCTGTCTCTGTGGGGTGGGGCAGTGCTCATTTCTGTTGTCCTCTGGAAGCCACAGGAGTCTTGACTTTTTTTTTTTTTTTTTCCTTTTCTTTCCTTCCCAAGACTCCATTAAGCTCCTGTAACTTCTTCAGTGTATTTGGGATCAAACCTGGCTCTGCAGGAAAGTTGACTTGCTCCCACTGTTGCGCTTTTTCAGGCCTCCACTGAATCTCTTGGGTGAAACTCCACCTGACAGACATTTTCCAGGTTAGAAACTGAGTCACTGTTCATGACTTGCTGCTGCAAATTCCCCTTAAGAAGCCGAACCTGTACTTTTAACCCACATATTGACAGTCACAAACACATTTTGTAATAAATGCAGGTCATTGATCTGCCTTGACTCTAACTTGGTAAGGATACTTATTGCAGGCAGGGACAAGCCTAGTAGGCAGTCGACAGGTGACACTAGAGAACATGGGTGCGGGGGGGCTGCTACTAGCACACAGGCTGGCTTCAGAGGGTCCTGGGGCAGCTAGTGCTCCTCGTCTCTCTGCTGAGGCCTTGGTGTTGGCTGAACTGGCCTGGAGCAGGCCCTGAGAGCTTCGCCTGTGGGGTTGGAGTGGTGGCCAGGGGCAAATAGCAGTTAGTTTTTTGCAGTCTTGGCCCTTTTTAAGAAAATGTTTCTCTATGAATCTTCCAGAATGGCTTGAGAGCATTTCTTGGGCCTTAGCTTTATACAAAGCCCTGTGCATTATCTTTCAGCCTGGTAGACTTGTTCAAACTTTGGGTAAGACTAGGAGCTTCATTTATGGTGAATTTGGGCATCGCCTTTTCCAGCGGCAGCCCCTCCTGGCTCAGCTTTCTGACTGTGTCCATAGAGAGGGCAGTTGGCCTGGGGCCTTTGCAGCAGCGGTGGCAGGGACAGTGACACCAAAGTAATGTCCTGTGTGTGTATGGAGCAAGGGAGCAAGCCTGGATGAGCAGGTTCTTTTTGGTTCTGGCAGCCCAGGGGCCGAAGGATGGGCAGCATGCAGTTCCCTCGGGGAGAGCAGCCCTTGGGCCAACCCTGCTCTGGTTCCCAGTGAGACCTGGGTGATGCCGAGGGACTTTCAGGCTGTGACAGTGTTTGGCACTGAAGAGATTAAAGAAGCTTGAGCCTTCTGTCTGCCTCCCACTTCCTGAGACAGCATGCTTTTCTGTTGTATAGCACGTGGTGATTACCACCGTCAGGAAAATCGTCCTGGTCATGGTTTATGTGAATCTTGCAAACTACTGATAGTATTTTTCAGAAACCACTTGTATCTACCATCAACCATGCGAGGTGGGAAGAGGTACACTGTATCTCTGCAATAAACTTCTGCCGGGTTCTACCTCCTCGAGCAAAGGCTATTTTCTACGTAGATGTAGACCTTCCTCCTTGACTAAGCTGACATGGTGCATCTCCAGACACTGTCCGGCGGAACCCAAAGACCACCCAAAGCAGAGTGGGTGCAGACTCGTGGGGTGTCCTCTTCCTGCCTCTTCAGGCTGCCCCCTGTCGCCGCTCTGTCAGGAGTGTCCTCTGTGTCCTCTGCCTCACTGCTGCCTTCCTGCGCTGGTCCTGAACAGTGCGAGCTTGCGGAGCGGGTGTCCTCACCCTGTTGGTACGGAACTTGCCTCTCAGACTGGCCTCATGCAATACAAGTGCACGGGACTGCACCCAGCAAGGAGCCGCCATCACCCGTGAAGCGCAACGAATTCTATATTTAGGTTGTTATTGTGGTTTTCATTTTGTTTTTGTTTGGGGTCTTTTTTGTTTTGTTTTTGTAAAATTCTTAAATAAATTAAACAAAATAGAGAAAGCTGCTCTTTGTGCTCTTGGTGCCCCATGGGCCTCTTTCCCTGGGGGAGACGTGTCTAAGCCACCCTCATGTTCGCAGTGCGTGTGCAGTGGCCAGCCAGTGAGCCCACCTCATTCGGGGCCGCCTGCCTGGCTGCGGGCCTGTCACCTACACAACCACCGAGTAGAGGATGTCATGCATGCTGGAACTGGCTGCCTCACATCTCTGGGCTGAGTGGTTCACAGCCAGTTTCCAGCCTGAGTCCAGAGGGAAGCGGCCAGCAGTGATCCTATAGGCCTCGGACGCGCCTGGCACCAGGGAAGCACCTGCTCACCTCCAAGGCCCTGGGCCTCTCCCTGGTTTGCAGCGGGGCTCCGAAAGCTGTTTGGATTTCTAGGTCTGATGGGGTGGGTGCCATGTTCATATGGTGGGAACGTGTTGAGTGAGCACCAGTAGCCCCTAGCATTGGGCCACTCCCTAGGAGGTCCCATAGGTGGTATTCAAGGGCAGTTGGCCTCATGGTGGGGACAGTGAGGGAGGGAACTGTAAAATTCTTTTTTTTTTTTTTTGTCTTTTTGAGACAGTCTCACTATGCAGTTCAGGCTGGCCTTGAGCTCACTTTTGTAGCCCAGGCTGGTCTCGAACTCGCACCGATCCTTCTGCCTCAGCCTCCCGAGTGCTGGGATTACAGGCGTGAGCCACCACGCCCGGCTGGGAACTGTAAAATTCTAATGGTCCAGGCCCTGAGCCCAGTGCACACCGTCTGTCTCGGAAGAAGCAGGGTGGGACTGAGGTATGGCTCAGGGCAGAAGGCCTAGGCTGTGTCCCAGGAATTGGGAAGAAAACTCCAAGGGCAGAGCAAGAGAGAGAGAGCAAGCCTTTATCTTTAGGGAAGGGGGCTGTGTGCCTTGGGGCCGCAGGTACCTGGCACAGGGACTGGGGCTGGTCAGTCCCAGAGCAGAGGTTGTCTGGGAAGCTAGCTTCTGCTACCGGATGGAAAGCTGGAGGTTGGAGACTGGCGGAGTGGACATGGGAACGAGTGGCTCGTCCCAGCAGCTCCGTGTGTGTGCGCGTGTACGCGCGCGTGGTATGCACACATGAGGAGGCCATCTTAGCCCACCTCAGTGACTTCTAATATACCTGGTACCCCAGCAGGGTAGGTATCATCCCTGTTCACAGGCAGGTGGGTGTGTGGGGGGCTGCTTCCAGCAAGATTCAGGGTACAAGGGTGGCCTCCAGTGGTGAAGTTTTAGCATTTTTGTTTCTGATTCTGCCTTTTTTTTTGAGACTCGGTTTCACTATGCAGCAGTTCAGGCTGGCCTTGAGCTTGCTTTTATAGCCCAGGCTGGTCTCTAACTCATACCAATCCTCTTGCCTCAGCCTCCCAAGTGCTGGGATTACAGGCGTGCACCACCACACTCAGCTAGCCATGTCTTTTTGAGACAGGGTTTCACTATGAAATTCAGGCTGGCCTTGAGCTCACTTTGTAGACCAGGCTGATTGCTCAGTGATCTTCCTCGGTCTTCCCAGTGCTGGGGTTGCAGGCATTCACCACCATGCCTAGCCAAGATCTTAGCTGCTTATCAGATGTGGGGTAGTGTATGGGTACATGTGACCATGAATTTTTTTTTTTGGCGGTATTGAGGATTGAACTCAGGACCTTGTGCTTGCCAGGCAAGCACTTATTTTGCTGAGTTGTCTCCCCAGCCCTTGAGCTCACTTTTGTAGCCCAGGCTGATCTCAAACTCGCACTGATCTCCCTGCCTCAGCCTACCATGTGCTGAGATTACAGGTGTGTGCCACCACACCTGGCTGGTTCTGCTTTTTTGAAACAGGGTCTTGCTATGTAGCTCAGGTAGGCTTCAGATTCACAGCAACCCTCCTTCCTCAGCCTCCTGTGCTGGGATTATAGGTGTTTACCAGCAGGCAAGTCCTTGCTCCCTTGTTTTTTCTGATTAGAGCCAAGTACCACCCACCTGCTGCTCCCCTGGCAGAGAACCATTGGCCTCAGATAATGGCCCTGGGCACTGGGGGATGCAGAACAGTGTCCATGGTCTGAGGCAAGCCCACATGTGGCAACCCAGGTGCCTGCAGTATCCTGAGAGAACCGTAGTCGCCCACTTGAGAACCACCGCCATAGACAGATAAACCACGAGCAGGAGAAAGCTCGTGTTGGGCCTGTGCGCACGGGCACACCTGACTGGCAAGGCCTGGACACATAGGGCAGAGGCCCCTCAACACACAAGACGGCGAGCAGGCTGCCAGTCTGAGAAGTGGGTTGTGCCATTTCCATGAGCATGAATATTTATCAGCTAGTCATTTGGGAGCGTGATGTAAGGCAGCCATCTGCAGCGGCGGCCTTTATGGAGAGAAGGAAGCTAAAAGAAATGTGCAAAGTGCCTATTTTTAGAGCCCAGATCCCTGCGAGTTGGCTTTATCCTCAGAAAGCTGCCCACTCTGGTGTCAAGTGCGGCACTGGCCGGGGCCTCAGGTGCCATGCTGGGAGTTCCAGGTCCTCGAGGCAAGTGGAGTTTTCCCTAGGTGTCACGCACGGAAGGTGGTGGGGATCTAGGTATGGCATGTCCGCTCTGCTCCATCCATTGGCCACTGGCTTCAGTCAGCAGACAGCAGGTGGAAGAGAGGACACCATGAAAACTGGGTTCGGTGTCGTCCTTCCTGTCCGTTTGCCAGGCCCCTTTATGCTGGCTTTCTCTCCGATTCTGTGTCTGTGTGAGCTCTTCATCGCTGGACAGATCCCCAGTAGAATCCCCACTAGAAACCCGCAGTCGGTGCAGAGCTGAGTGTGGAGTGCATACTCAGAAGTCCCTGCTACTTGGAAGGCTGGGGCAGGAGGCTTGCAAACTCAAAGTGTGCCTGGACTATTCTCTGTTGCAAGAGAAAGAGTAAAAAGAGCCCCAGTAACTCGGCAGTAGAGCACCCCAGGGTTTCATTCTCAGTACCACTTAATTTTTTTTTTTTTTTTCCTCAGTACCACTTAAAAAGCAAAAGGTTAGCCAGGCGTGGTGGTGCACGCCTGTAATCCCAGCACTCGGGAGGCTGAGGCAGGAGGATCGGTGCAAGTTTGAGACCAGCCTGGGCTACAAAAGTGAGCTCAAGGCCAGCCTGAGCTGCATAGTGAGACCCTGTCTCAAAAAGACAAAAAAAAAAAAAAAAAAAAAAAAAAAAAAAAAAAAAAAAAAAAAAAAAAAAAAAAAAAAAGCAAAAGGTTAAAGCAGAAACTGGGAGCTGGGGAGATAGCTCCATGGCACAAGGGCCTGCCTGGCAAGTGTAAGGTCCTGAGTTTGAACCCTGGTCCTGCCCAAAAAAACAAACATACATAAACAAAAGCAGAAGTCAGCAAACTATGGTCCTCAGCTCAAATCTAGTTGACATTTTGAATGACTTTGCAAGCTGAGAATTGCATTTTTAATTTGGAGAGTGTTGAAACAGAGTCTCTCTCTGTAGCCCAGGCTGGCCTTGAGCCCATGACAGCCCTGCTTCGCCTGCCGAGTGCTGGGATCACAGGTGTGCATCATGACTCCCTATACTTTTATATGGTTTTGTAACAGGAAACGATGAGAAATTCAAGTTTGAGCAGCATAATGCGCTGGCACAGAGCCGAGCCCATGCTGTTTGGGATGGTCACGTTGCCGTCCACGGTGGCAGGGCAGTGTGAGCACACGGCTGCCTCACAGGCCTGGCTGTGAAATGCTTCTGTGGCTGTCCGCTGCCTCATTCTAGGGATGCAGTTGGAAAATTGGGAATTGAGAGGAGACCTGGCCCCTGCACCCTGATGGAAGTCAGCACAGTACTCTGCAGACCTGCTCCTTAGCAGGCTGCCATAGGCCTGTGCACTGTGGCAGGACCCCGGAGGGAAAGACAACTAGGGCGGGAAAGACACTACAGCTCAGTGGCAGAGCCCACTAGCGCCCCAGACCCAGCTTCCACCCCCGGCAGAAAATTGCACTCTTCCCTGGAGACTAGGGCAGCGGCAGCACCTGTGCGGTGTGCTTAGGTTATACCTATGTGGCAGGCCAGAGGAGGCTGAGGCAGGAGGGTCACCAAGGCAGCTGAGATCCCAAGAAAAGCTCACACTCGTGTAAAAGCCCCAGGGACTCAGTGGCAGCTAATTGGGACTTTTCATGGGGATCTTAGCCATCACATGGATGGCTTTGGCCAGCTACTCTCCTAGTTTCTTTTTTTTTTTTTTTAATTACTTTTTTATTTTATTATTTTTTTCTTGTTTTAGAACTTTTGTTTGTTTGTTTATTTATTTTTATGGCCGGCTCAGCCTGCCCTGAGGACAGGGCTGGCGCAGCATGTGGTGCCGGGAATTGAACCGCAGTCCCTGCAGCCGCCCAAGCTTTCCTAAGCAGGTGCTTTAGACCACTGAGCCATCCTTCCAGGCCCCTCTCCTAGTTTCTTAAATTGATGAGTGTTAAATCTTTTTTTTTTTTTTTTTTTTTTTTTTTTTTTT
>PVJA010050330.1:0-13344 GCA_004027025.1 Myocastor coypus | reverse complement strand
TTTTTGAGACAGGGTCTTGCTATGCAGTTGAGGCTGGCCTTGAGCTCACTTTTGTAGCCCAGGCTGGTCTCGAACTCGCACCGATCCTCCTGTCTCAGCCTCCCGAGTGCTGGGATTACAGGCGTGTGCCACCACGCCCGGCTTACCTTACTAGACATTTCTTGAGCCACTGAAGTTGATGTTGTCAGTGTAAATGACCACAGATGGTCTCATTTCACCTTGGAAGGTAGCTTCATGACACACAGCTAAAACTAAGCGGTGGCAGAGGCTGCACAGATCACTAATCACAAGGTTCTTGCTCTGTTCGTTTTGTGATGGGGTCTCATTATATTGTCCCAGGCTGGCCTTGAGTTTGTGATTCTCCTGCTTCTGCCTGCTTATTCCTGGAGTTACAGGTGTTGGCCATCAGACTTGGGTCTTGGCTACACTGTGTAAGACAGCAGGGCTGAAGATCTGCCATGGCTGGAAGCTTCCTGAAAGGAGCATAGTTGGTGACAGGCAGGGGCTGCCACCACCTCGTAGGCCAGCCGGAGAGCACACTAAGCCTTGTCCATCGCCATGCTTTCACTCCTGCTACAGATGCAAGTTGTGGGCTGAGCATACCCAGGAAACACGGCTGGCCTGCAGCTCCCACCATCCTCCTGCCTGCTCTGGACAGACAACCGCCGCACCCTGTGCCTTCTTGAGCTCATCCCCTGCAGGGAGCACAGCTCCTTTCCACTGACAACCCCCCAGTAAGTTCCCTTTCTTTTTTTTTTTTTTTTGTCTTTTTGAGACAGGGTCTTGCTGTCCAGTTCAGGCTGGCCTTGAGCTCAGTTTTGTAGCCCAGGCTGGTCTCTAACTCTCATGGATCCTCCTGCCTCAGCCTCCCTAGTGCTGGGATTACAGGTGTGTGCCACCATGCCCTGCTATAAGTTCCCTTTTGACCTTGTCTTTTTATAGCTCCTCCAGGCTCACGGCCCTATAAGGGACCTGATAGCCTGTATGAGAGTTGCTGGTCTGGCTTAAGTGTCAGGGTGATGCCTTGAAGGTTTGTTTAGAAATAAATGTGTCCTGTGGAGCTTGCACCTTTGTTGTTTCCTCGTGTTCTCATGACAGTATGGTGGAAAAAAGCAAGTTTTTGTGCTTACTGTATTCTAAAAGACCAAGGGATCAGATGTGTGGTGTATGTCTGTTATCCTAGATAGGGAAACTGAGGCATGAGGGTCTTAAGTTTGAGGCCAGTCTGGGAAACTCAGCCAGGTAGCCTCAAGATATCTTTTTAATTAATTAATTAATTAATTTGTTTGTTTGTTTTGTGGGATTGGTGTTCAAACTCACAACTTTGCACTTGCCAGGCAGGCACTTGTGCAACGGAGCTATTTCCTCTTTTCTTTGTTTTTTGAGACAGAGCTTCTCTATGAAGTTCAGGCTGTTCTTGAGTTTGCTATGTAGTCTGTGCCAACTTTAAGCTCACAGCTTGCTTTAGCCTTGCAAGTGCTGGGATTACAGGGCTGTGCCAGTGTTCTCAGCTTCAAAATAAAATTGAAAAAGAAAGAAAGCCCCTATGGGGCTCCTAGCTATGCCTCTGCCCTTTGGCTCATTATCCAGGTCACTAAATAAATTGAAGATGTCAACAACCTTTATCAAGTATGCAAAGGAAGTGGTGTCTTGTTGGAGGCTGTTTCTCTGTCCCATGAATATGGACAAGACCAAGATTGCTTTCCAGACCCAAAAGGCAAGCTTCTCCAAGCCTCAGCATGCAGTGTGCAGACAAACAGAGAGATGAGCAGAGACTGCAGAGACCCTCAGGAAGTGCTGCGTGCTGGGCTTTCTGTGCTGTATCTCCACGGCGCTCTGCCTTCTAACCCAGTTCTCCCTGCTCTAAGTCAGTGGGCTGCTTTCCTTCCTTCCAGGTCTTACTGTGTACTCCAGGCTGGCTTCAAACTCCTGGCAGTCCTCCTGCCCCAACCTTCTGAGTGCTGGGATTACAGGTATGTGCCACTGTGCCCAGCTCCATTTATTTTTAAGAGCAAAATTCTGTAGTCATTTACATCATTGCTGTTCTTTAAATAAAACATTTTGAAGTTTCTACTAAATCAAGAAATAATGACAATTAGGTAATAAAAAATCAATCTTATTTTTAATTTAAAAAATCTGTTTTGTCTTTTTTGAGACAGGATTTTGTCATGTAGTTCAAGCTGTCCACGAACTCACTTTGTAGCCAAAGCTGGCCTCAGAGTCACAGGAACCCTCCGCCTTAGCCTCCTAAGAGCTGGGAGTACAGGTATGCCTGCCACGTCTACTTTATTTTTTATTTTGCTTCACTTTTGAGACAGAGTCTCACTATGGTATGTGGTGTAGGCCAGCCTTGACTTGTTACATAGCCCAGGCTGGTCTTGAAATCACTATCCCCAGTGCTAGTATTGCAGCGCTAGTATTACCACCATGCCCAGCTAGGAAGTCTTATTTTTAAAGGAGCTGCCCTTGTTAATGTCGATTCAACAACCCTGGACACTTGCCTGCCTCCTGGCCACTATGACATGGGCAAGTGAGAAAAACAACCAACAGGCCCAGCCTGAGAGCAAGGACGAGGGAGGGCAGTGCCCGGCAAGGAGGGATGGCCCCAAGTCCTTCCTGGCACAGGGAGGCCTGAGGTAGCACAGCTAGAGAGCAGCTCTGGAGGCGACCGTGTCTCAAGCGTTGGCCCAGACATGAAGCAGAGGTGAGGGTCACTGGGGTCAGGGGATCCAGGACTCTGAACCTTGGGCACTAGGTTAGTTACCCACACAGGTACCCAAGATAAGGAACAGGAGCTCTGGCAGAGAAGACACAGAAGCTGAGTCTAAAAAGCATAGGACAGCTATAATATGATGAAACTAATTAAGGGGACAGGTCACTGCCACTAAAAAATTAAATACCATAATAGACTTATGAGAGTGCAATTGTTCTGAGAAAGTTTTCATTCAGGCGTGTACGTGTGTTAAAATAGTCTAAAGCAAGTATGATTTTAACTGTGTTCACTAATCTTGTTTAACAGGTTCATTATTTTAACTTCATGGTAAATCCATAAATTGATTTGGTGAAGTATGTATGGATGTATCTATGTATCTATGTATGCATGCACGTATGTATTGAGACTGATCCTTGCTATATTGCCCAGGCTATATATATATATATATATATAGAATATATATTTCTTTTTCTCTTTGTATTTTTGAGGCAGGTCTCAACATGCTGTTCAGTCTGGCCCTGAACTCACTTTGTACCCTAGGCTGGCCTCAAACTTGTGGTTATCCTGCCTGAGCCTCCTGAATACTGGGAATACAAGTGTGTGCCACCATGCTTGCCCCCCTAGGCTGGTTTTGAACTGATGATGATACTCCTGCCTCGGTTTACCAAGTGTTGGGATTACAGGAATGTGCCACAGAGCTTGGCTTCGTTTAATTTTTTTAAAGCTGAGAAAATTTACTTAAGTAGGCAAATATACTCATCTCCTATTAAGTTCTAGAATTACCTTTGTTTTCACTGCTCAAAATAGTGTCAAAGTCAAATATTGTCACAAGGACAGATTTACTGCTGCTAAGTTATCAAATGTGAAGTAAAGCATGAAGATCCAGGGGCTGGAGAGATAGCTCCATGGCACAAGTGACTGCCTGGCAATTGTGAGGTCATGAGTTTGAAACCCGGTCTCACAAAACAAAACAAATGAAAAAGAAGGATGAAGATCCACCGAGTTTCCTCAGAGATCCTAATTACTTGCTTCAAGATTTACAGATAAACACAGTATAATTTTTTTCCCCAAAGTTTTCTTTCCTCCTGTGCACTGGCTGGAAGAACAGTGACAGAGCCAGAGGGCAGGTAACAGAATTAATGGAAAGCTGGGCGTTGTCACCCAAGAGTTTCAGGACAGCAGGGGACATGAATTAACAGCTACACAGCATAGGTGGGGATGACCAGTGGGAGCTGCAAGGTGACATTACTCAAAATGGGGTAAAAACAGGGCAAGAGCACAGGGGGGGCCCCAGCACCTGAGGGAGGTGTAGGACCCCTGGCACTGCTGTGCCTTATCTTCATGCTCCATGTCTAGCTGAGTTTTTAAAAGTAGTGGTTATTAGGCTACAGAAACAGTATGACATAACTGTTATTTACAAAAAGAAAACAAAATTAAAAGAGAGATGTTATAGTATGCATTGGGCACTTTTGGGAGGCATTATGTCACATAGGAGTGTACACGTGTGGTCTGTGAGTGCGTGTTGGGTCTTCCTGTGCAACATCACTCGGGTCATGGATCATGGCTGAAAGCTTTTGAGCCTTCGACCGGTCAATAGTCAAAGGCTCTGTGTGTCCTAAGGGTCTGACTCTGCCTCCATGAAAGGCTAGGAAAGGCGTGGGGAAGGATTTCACCCACAGAGCCACTCAAAACTGGAGTATAAGCAGCTGAGGTGGGGGGCCTTGTTCTGAGGCCACTACCACTGGCATAGGCTTTGTCCCCATGAGGTTCACGTGCACCAGTCCCAGGATGGATGCACTGAGAGGCCTCAGAACCTTGAGGAGGGCCCATGTGGGTGTGGAGGTGCACGCCTGCAACCCCAGCATTTGGGAGGCAGCAGCAGGAGAAAATTTTTTTCGTTATAATCGCTTTGCACACCTCTGGCTATTCCTATTGTTTGGAGTATTTCTGAGTTTTCTTTCTAGAAATCAAGATGGCCTACAGCACCCTAAGCCCTTTTGAGGAGATCTGGTAGAAATGCTAATACTTACAAAGGCAAAAGAAACAAAATAACTTATCTGGATATCTTTGTTTGCCGACTGGTTTTGAACCAATTACCTGTGTAAAGAAAGGTGTTGGTGTGTCCTCCTACCACGACATCCACACCCTTTACTTTCTGGGCGATGAGTTTATCCATCTCAAATCCAGAGTGTCCCAGGGCAATAATTTTGTTCACATTTAGAGTTTTCAGTTTATCTACTTCAGGTTGTAGTGCGGTGATTTCATCTTCAAATACTAAGTTTGTTCCTAAGAAACAAGATAAATAAAAAAGAACCAAAGTAAACAAAAATCACTAACCAATTTTTTGTTTTGCATATTATACCTACTAATATGCCGAGAATAAAGAATTTATTAAAGCCATTTTTATTACTAAGACCAAACCATATTTATAATTAAATGTAAAACTTCTAGGAAATCAATAAAAATTCACATAAATATCCTCAGGCACATTCACTTAAAGTTGCACTAGTTTAAGGTTATAGATAGTATTTTATTCCATGTCAAGCTATGAGGAGACTTCAGATATGGCCTGATTTTTCTTTTAGGTGTAGGAACCGCTCTTTACTGTACTCTGGATTATCTGCCCTGGGTGCTGTTTGAAGGCGCAACATACAGAGTGTTGAATTGAGACTAGAGGAAACTGAGAAAGGAAGGGAAACCTCTTGAGGTCCAAGGTTGCAAACAAATGAAGAAACAAGAAAAGTGGTTGAAGATTCCTCACGCAAGGGGCATTTTCGCAAATGCCAAAGAGAAGAGGCAGCCAATGTGCCCTGCGAGGGTCCCTGCAAAGAAGTGCAGATACTCTAGGCATTCCCTTACAGACTCAGCACTGCGCCAAGGAAAGAAGCTACGATGAATTTTGTTGTTTCAAGATACTCGGCACTCTTGTGATTAGATTATCTTATAGTCCACTAAAGCAAATAAACTGACACAACATTAGAGAAACAAAAGCAGGCTGTGTATGCGACAGACTGCAGAAGGTTAGAAAAAGCTGAAGCATTTTTGTCTTTGTCTTTAATGTTCTTTCCTCTGACATATAAAGTGTGTCCATTTGCATGAACTTGGACAGATAGCTGGAAACAACCAGGAAACACAGGCTTTACACTGCATTTTAAAATGCATCCTTTCTATGTTACACTCCTTAGGAAAGTTATCTTCTCATCTTAAACACATTCCCAAGAGCTTCAAGAGATTAGCAAAAATAAAACAACATCTAGACTCTTTTGGGATTTTTTTGTACATCCAGGGGTAACCACGACTACCACTGCCACCACCACCACCACAACAACAAACTGGACAGCACTTCACATCCAAGTGCGCGGAATCATTTCTGCAAGATTAAATAACATAAACACTGAGTGCAGCCAAGCCAGGGAAGGGAGCCAACACCTCAAAACAGCCAGTGCTGTAGCTTCATTAACTGCTTTAAAATCCAGATGTAGAATTACACAAAATTAATCATTTATAAAAAGAAATAGATATTATTTTGACAAGTAGCTACAACTGAGACTTCTTTTTTATGTGTGGGTATACAGTGACTTTAAAAGTTTTATGTATTTAAAATTTTTTTTTTTTGCAAAGGGGCCCCGTGTCCCTCTTCCATGCCTCCCCCTTGCCCTCCACCTCATCTGTCTCCCGGCCTGACACAAGACATAGGCTCTTGATTTTATTGTGGATACAAAGCTAGTAGTAAGGTCAAAGTGCTTTCTCTTTCTCATGCTTTTTGCCAATGACTGTCTCATTCTTTCTTAACTCCATGTCACTGGGGGAGTTAGACACCAGGAGGGGCCTGTGCCTGTGGTTGTATTTTTCAGCCCATCACCAATCCTGCCGTCTTTTGGTAACAACCTGCTTTCTCTGGCTGATCAGGCCCATCGTGGGCAACTGTTTGATCTTCCCAGTGCCAAAGAAGTCATTGATACCCTGCGGGCAGCAGGAGATCAGGCCCACGTCGTCACCTGGGAGTGGCTGGGGGCACCCCAGGACAGGGGCGAGGCCTGTGAATGTACCTGCTCCACTCCAGCTCGGGCTCCTCCAGAGGAGAGCCGTGCCCACCAATTTGGCTTGTTTTTAAATCTCTGTATTTAGACTTTCACAGTACCAAAGCCCGGGCATAGAAACATGTGACAGAAATGGGGCCTGGTGGTGCATGCCTGTAATCCCAGTACCTGGAGGCAGGAGGGTTGCCCGGGGTACAAAGTGAGCTCAAGTCAGCGTGAACTGAAGAGTGAGACCCTGCCTCAAAAAGAAAGAAAGAAAAAAAAAAAAGAAAAGAAAAAGAGAGAGGGAAGAGATAGCAGCTGATATTTTTATGTATCAGCCAGCTTTCTCATCACTGAGATAAAATACCTGATCCTACGACTTCATGGAGAGGTTGATTGGGTTCAATTTCCAGTAGGCTCAGCTTGTGGCCAACTGTGGTGGAAGGAGAAGGCCAAGGACAGCTGCCCGCCTCATGGGAGCAGGCGAGCGGGAAGAGCAGGAGCAGAGCACACACTTCCAGGCTGCGTCCACAAGGATACACCTCGTCCACCAGGCCCAGCCACTGACTACACAGGACTTCCAGGGATCTAAAGCTTTGTTTGCTCTGAAGCTGATGTCCAGATTGAGCTCTGCATCTCAACCCTGCTGGTGCCAGAAGGGGGCGGGCTCCTGGTTGGCTGCCTTGCTCAGTGGTAACCATGGATTACCTGCTAGTATCCACTGGCCAGCAGGGGTCCAGCTGGCCAGCCGGGTGGCCAGCTGCAGCTGCTCACTCCCCATCTCTGTAGCCAAGCTGCAGAAAACTTGAGATTGTATGACTTTCACTGGCATGAAGACGATGGCCCACGCTGCACTGAACACTGCGCTACAAGGCGGGCTTAATTTCAGACTCCCTTGTGCTAGTTTCTAAGAATCAGCCCCGAAATGAACATGTTACAATATGAACAAGGGCTTGGGGACATAGCTTAGGGGTCTAAGCCCCAGTCAGGCAAGCACAAGGACCTGAGTTGGATCCTAGGTACCACATGTGGGTGTGGTGGTGCACGCCTGTAATCCCAGTGCTGGGGAGGCTGAGACAGGAGGATCACTAGGAGCCTAAAAATAAACATATCAAAAAAAAATGTATATATATATTTTAAAAAAATCTCCTGAGAAGGTGCACTATGCATAGAGTCTAGATTCGATTGCCAAAGACACTCTTGGTGCCACCAAAGAAGGACACTGAACAGAAGAGGTAATGTCTCCAAGATGTAACTGAGGAAAACAGAATCACAGACAGGCTCCCTCGGTGCCACCCTAAATGCATCATTTGTCCCAGTCTTCCGACTTTGGCTCACAGTGCATGCGAATAACGCCCAGCTCTGACTGGGTACCTCCCCTTTCAAGCCACAAATAGTGTAAAACTAAAAAATACCTGGATTTGAGAGAACGGGGGTTTCTTTTGAAGTGTATCCAACAATTCCCACGGCTTCACCACCAACCGAAAGAATTTTATAAGGCAGATAAAGTCCTGAGATTTGCGATGCCAGTGGTTCCTTTGCCTTAATGTTTGCGCTCAAAATTGGGAACTTGGCGTTTTTCAGGAGTGGATCGATCAGTCCTTCCACACCATTATCAAATTCATGATTTCCCAGTGCCTAGATACAAGGAAAGAGAGAAAACAATAATTAGGTGCATTGGAATTTTCAACAAAAGAGTATTGCAATCAACATTTTATTAGGTCAGGGACTCAACAACTTACCCGAGCTCTGTCAGACAGATCTCCTGGCCTGGCATCTTTTTTTCCCCTTAATTTTGGTGCCAGGGGATGAACTCAGGATCCTGTGCTTGCCAGGCAGGAGTTTATGCTGCTGAGTTATATCCCCAGCCAGACCTGGTGTCTCTCTCTCTCTTTTTAAAAAAATTATTTATTTTATTTATTGGATACAGAGTCTCACTACACAGTTCAGATTCATAGTGATCCATCTGGTCTCAGCCTTCCCAGTGCTAGGATTATAGATATGTACCACCATGCCTGATTTCAAGGTTCTGGGGCTGGCATGGTATGTGGTACTGGAGATCGAACTCAGGTCCTTGTGCTTGCCAGGCAGGTGCTTATGCTGCTGAGCTATCTCCCCAGCCCCTAGTATCTTTCTCATCTCCAGAGATTTTACGCACCCCTACTTTCAGTCATGGAGTACGGTTACTATCACCAAGGTTACGGGAGAGCTTCCCAGTCTCATCCCACAATCTCCAGCTCTGAGGTCAGCTCCAGAGCCCTTCCTGTCTGTTTTCTAATCAGATATAATCACTGAAATCAGAGAGCTGTTAAAATCACCAGGACTTTCCCAAGAGACAGCCTGAATGTATTGTCAGCAGAGACCAGAGGCTTCATTGCATCTTGCGGTCATTATTCTGCAGATTCCCAGAATTACTATTATTATTATTATTATTATTATTATTATTATTATTATTATTATTTTATGTGTGAAGGATGCTTATGGTCTTTTAATTCTGGGAAAATGAAGAAGGGAGCTAGCGTGCCCACACTTTACAGGATGGTCCTGGCATTTTCCTTCAGTCAGCTCGGGGCCACTTCCTGCTTCCGTCAAGAGGAAGAATCTCACCTCACGGTGAAAGGGTGGTGTGACCTGGATGGAGATCTGGATCCAGCAGATTCTGGATCGACTGAATGCAGGGCCTCGTGAGGAATGTGTGGCTCCACTGCACACCGAGAAATTGCTGAGCGTTTGTTCTGCGGGTGCTGTGGCAGTGACCCCAGATGCACATGCTGAAGCAGAGACAGCCACACAGGGCCTGCGCCCACCTGTGGCCCCGCTCACGACGGATTTCCTGAACTTGGCGTTCTCCCCACTTTCTCTCTTACCCGATGAACGACCTCTCTAAAGTCTGATCTGCTGTGAGTGAGTCTCCCAGTTTCGGGTACTTTGTTTTCTTCTATTTTAGAGTGACAAGGTTTCTCCTTGTAGTAAAACAAGTTTCCTTTTGGATATTATAGGAACTGTTTTGCTTAACCGTAAAGTTCTGTTGTTTCAGTGACTCTACAGTTTGCGCACAGGGTCATCCAGTTTGCCAATGACACTCTCTTCCCAGCATCTGACCGCAGCAGGAGCTAGCTAGGCTGTCCCCGTGTTTTCATGGCTTCCCCCTTCTCTGTTTCAACTTGACTACAGGGGAGCCTCAGTTCACAAGCTTCTGTGTGTGCGTGTGCACCTATGTGTGCATTGCTTGCGTGTGAGTGTGCGTGTGTACGTGCACGCATTGTGTGTGTGTGTGTGTGTGTGTGTGTGTGTGGTGCTGGAGTCCAAACCCGGGGCCCTGTGCATGCAAGGCAGTTGCTCTACCCCTGAGCCATATGCCGTGAGCTTGATTCTTCCCATGACTCTGGACACAAACTGAGCTGGATGAGAACAGAAGCCAACTCAACAGTTAGGTGCAATGTTGACCTTAGGCGACAGTTTGATTCAGTTCTGGTTTGGTTCATTTTGCAGCCATAATCATGGAGAAAATTATGTTTGTGGTCTGAGGTACCATTTTGGCTAGTTTTAAAATATTTGTTTGTTTGTTTGTTTGTTTATTTATTTGCTTATCTTTTTGAGACAGGATCTTGATATGCAGCTCAGGCTAGTCTTAACCTCTCTTTGTAGCCCAGGCCATTCTTGAACTTGCAGGGATCTTCCCATCCCAGCCTCTAAAGTGCCAGGATTACAGTGATGTGCCACCACATCTGGCCTTGACTGCTTTTTAATCTCTCTATTCTTGTGGGGAGAGGAGCCCTGACCCTTGGTGCTCCTTGCTGTGAATGGATGGAGTAACTAACTGATCTCACTGATGCCAGATGGAAATTCCCAGCCTGACATCTTTCCTGGCCTCTGGTTCGGCCTGTCAGCTCCCTGCTCACATTTGCCCTCTGAGGCTCCAGAATTTCCCAGACCTGCAGTGCACACAGCTCTGTGCTCTGTGGTTTGCTATCTGGAGCCGCGGTGCCACCATCTTTGGTCCGTAAAGCTGGACTGCTGGGACAGCTGAATCCACAGCCTTGCCTCTCTAGCCCCCATACCCTGGCACCACTCCGTTTCCCTCAGGTGCCCCGTATTCTATCCATCCTCCTGCTGCTCCCATATTGCAGGGGACCCTTTCTCTCTTGGATAGTGACAGTGGCTTCCTAATGGGCTTTTAGCAATCTCCATCCCCTTCTCAATTTTTCAAAAATCAGATCTGGCCTTTTCTTCCACTGAAATGTCCTAAAGAGGCACTACTGTCTCAATCAAACCCGACACCCAAGGGGGCCCAGAAGCTTCCCTGAGGTGGAACTCCCTTCTACCCCTGGCCTCCTCACCCCTCCTGGCAAGGCTGGCTGGGCTACTTAGGAGCCACGACCTGGAGCCCCTTGCTGTGCTTCCCTTTGAAATGTCAGTGGATGAATAGTCCAAGTGGTCATTAAAATAAGGCAGGACTTCTAAGTGCTTGCTATATACAAGCCACTGTGAAAGTGACTGGCTGGGGAATTCCATGGCAGAGTGCACAAGGGCCCTGTGCAGGGAAGAAATCCCCAGAATGGGGAGTGGATGTGATACAGAAAATCTGTTTTTGCTGTACTCATTTTATAGATGGAAATAATGTGCTACAGAAGTGAAAGGGGTTGATTTTTCTTCTAAGAGAATAAAAAAAAGTAGCCCAAAGCATTAGAAATGATTATAGGAATTCAACCATGGTTATGTTGCATATTAATGCTTACTTTTTCTCCCCTTTTCATTTTTTAAATAACTTTTTGACCAGTTTTGCATGAAGGGGATTGTTGAAAGCTATAAAATCAGCAGGTAGCAGAGACAGGCTAGAACCACTTTAGTTAGACACCAAGGTCTTAACCTCTATGCTTGGCTACACAGAGGCTTGCATAAGGCCTAACCAATGAGCAATCATTAAAACAAAACAAAACAACAAAAAAACCCCACTGCTAACTCACCATTTTCGGTGTTCTCACACACGCAGCCTTATCCTTTGCACACACACACCCACACACAGAACAGGATATTGTTTCTGCTTTTGTGGTACCAGAGATTGAACTCAGGACCTTGGGATTTCCAGAGAGTCCCTTATGCCACTGAGCTGTACTCCAGCCCCAGGATATTGTTTCATCCCGTCATGCTTTTCATTCTCACCTCAGCAGGTGGCTTCGGCTCCTGAACTGTGATCCTGCTCAGAATGGGCCAAACGCTCTGTGCTCACAGAGCTCGGGTCCCTGTCCGAAGTATGCATCCTTCCTCTTGGATGGGCTCTCACCCCCTAGGGGGTGGTCACCCCTTTCTGATGCACAGTGCATACAGTATTGAATGAATACACACTGAAGAGGAAAATCACTGGCCAGTAGCTTGCTCTTCTCCTGTACACAGCTGACTTTCGTTAATGCAAAAAATTTTCTTCAAAAATATTCATTTTCTAAAGCACCTGCTTAAGCAGAATGCAGCGGCTGGGGTTCGATCCTGGGGTGCACTGAGATGGTGATTGAGACTGGGTGTGGTGGTACAGGCCTGTAATCCCAGCCGTCGGGAGGCTGAAAACAGGAGAATCACTATGAGTCCGATCTACTTAGTGTGATCCTGGAGACTCTGTCTTAAGTACATAAAAATAAAAAAACCAAAAACCAAAAGTACTGATTTTCCCCACTTTGGCTTCATCCTGCCTGCTTTTCTTCTCTAGCACTGACTGGACCTTAACGATTCCCGAGGGCCTCACACGGGGCATTCTGCGGCTCACCTCCGTGCACCCCGCTACCCACACTGCTAGAACAGAGCAGCCACTCATGGAGTGTGCCAAACAGATGGATAGTACTTATCCTGCTAGCAGGAAAGTATCTAAGGAAACGACAGCTCAGAGGAGACTAGGGGGTAAGAGAGGACGCATGGCAGAAGAGAGCAGATTTAACCATCCTTCAGCACGCACCAGGGGATTTGCCCAGGACCCCTAAGGATGCTGAAATCTCTTGTATCAAATTCTGACATAAAATGGTGAAGTATTTGCATATAAACTACGCATCCTCCTATAAACTTTTAGTCAACTCTAGATCACTTATATTATCTGATACAATGCAAGTGTTACATGTTAGTTATTATAGTGTGTAGCTTAAGGAATAGCCAAGAAAATGTGCCAGGCATGGCGGGACATCCTTGTAATCCTGGCTATGCGGGAAGCAGAGGCAGGAGAGCTCAAGGCCAGCTTAGTAAATAAAGGACATCTTGTTTTAAAATAAAACATGGGGCTGGAGAAATAGTGGAGTGGTCTAACAGCCTGCCTGGCAAACACGAGGACATGGCTTCAATGCCCAGTACGGCATGCTGTGCCAGCCCCAGAACCCTAGGTATGCTGTGCCAGCCCCCCAGACCAGGCATGGTGGTGCATACCTGTGAGTCGCTATGAGTCTGAGCTGTACCAAATAAATACTTATTTTAAAAAATAATTGTTTTCGAAAAGCTGGAGATACAGCTCAGTGGTAGAGCTCCATCAGTGGTAGAGCTACAGCATGCTAGACTCTGGATTCAATTGTCAGTATGAGAGAGAGAGGGGCGGAGGGGGAGAGGGGTAGGGGGCAGAGGGGGAGAGGGGGAGAG
>PVJA010050329.1:0-13331 GCA_004027025.1 Myocastor coypus | reverse complement strand
AAAAAAAAAAAAAAAAAAAAAAAAAAAAAAAAAGGGAGCATATAAGAAAAACAAACATGCTATGACACATCAGTTTATTCACTTATTTTTATGGCCGGCTCAGCCCGCGCCCTGAGGGGAGGGCTGGCGCAGCATGTGGTGCCGGGGATCCAACCGCGGTCCCTGAAGCCACCCAAGCTTTCCCAAGCAGGCGCTTTAGACCACTGAGCCATTCCGCCAGGCCCCTATGACACATCAGAATTATTCCATTTTTGAAAAATAATGTGGTAGTTTTTCTGATTATTTAATATAACTTACTGGGCATGATGGCATACACCTGCAAGCCAGGATTCTGAGGTAAGAGAATCACTGAGTTCAGGGCCAGCCTGGAATACATGCTACATGCTGTCACAAAAAAAGAAAAAATAATTAAAGATATTTAGGACAAAAATTAGAAATTTAAAAATTTAGAAAAATAAAGGAAATATTTAGGGTACTTTGATCCCAAAATCCAATTTTGCTGCAGGAGGGCAGGAGGCTATGATACATAAGGAGAGAAGTGCAAAACTGGAAACATCAAGTCTATTGGTAGCAAGGGGTGGTGATACATCCCTGTAATCCTAGCACTGAGGCTGAGGCAGGAGGATCCTTGGGAGTTCAAGACAGGCGTGGGCTACAAAGTGAGCTCAACCCCAGCCTAACCTGCATAGTGAGACCCTATCTCAAAGAAGACAAAAAACAAAATAAAAAACTGAGATCCTGTTCGAGTAAACAAAACCCTGTGTGTGTTTAATGTGATTGAAATATATGATGAATATTTGAATTTTAAAAATTTATTACAATAAAAGACATATTTCTATTAATTTAAAATATTCCCCATAGCTTTAAACATAGTTATCTCATTGTTTTTGGACTTTCAGAAGCCACTGTGGAAATTTTTTTCCTTGAGTGTCTTTATAAGGTACGATAAAATAAACTATAGTATATGGGCTGGGGAGATAGCAAGTAATTTAAGTGCCTCCCTGGCAAGTGCAAGGTCCTGAATTTGATCCCTCATACTGAAAACTGTGCTGGCCACCGAAACTGGGCATGGTGGTTATGTAGGAAGAAAAAACTGATCTGGGGTGGATGACCTCCAATAGGAAACCTCCAAATGATATACAGAAAACTGATCTCCCAACCTGAAAAGTACTTGGGATGAGTTCATGTTCTCTAAAACCAAAGAATGAATTTTAGGAACAAATGGACATAATGAGCAGAACATATTTTTTTTTAGAATTTATTTTATTTTATTTTTTTCTTATTTCAGAACTTTTGCTTGTTTCTTTGTTTATTTTTATGGCCAGCTCAGCCCACCCTGAGGGCAGGGCTGGCGCAGCATGTAGTGCCAGGGATCGAACCGCGGTCCCTGCAGCCACCCAAGCTTTCCTCCACAGGTGCTTTAGACCACTGAGCCGTCCCGCCGGGCCCTGAGCAGAACATATTTATCAAGAGAAATAAAGCTCTTGTCTGTGAGGGACAGGAGGGGGATCCGGAGTGCATGTCCCTGGGAAGCTTTCTCTTCCAGGAATTTTTATAGAGAAGATGCGGGAATTCTCTTAGGTGGGTATGAGGTGGGACAAAGACCATGGTCAGCAATGAGATTACAAGCACCATTGCTCAGGTAAAATTGATTAAAGTTGGGATTCAATGGGAAAGCAAGTCATGTAGCAAGTGGGCAAGAATATAGAGTAAGGTCCCTTCCTGTTGGGCGTGGGCTGGTGACTCTTTCTAGGCTCTTTCAAGGTTATTGATACCTACTCAGAATATCAATCCCTGATGCCCATCCCTAGGGAAATATGTAGTTGCTTTTGTTTACTCTTGTCTTGAGATCTGGCCAGCAGTGGAGGAGTGTCTGTCTCTAGTTATAAAGTCACCTTGTCTTCCATGTCATCCTTGAGGGCCTGGTCCTGTCTAACTGCCTATAATACTTCTATCTAATTCAGCTGCCTACAACAGTGGCACACTCCTGTAATCCTGAAGCTGAGGAGGCTGAGACAGGACAATCACTAAGGATGGATGAGTCCAAACTGTGTAGCAAGACCTGTATCAAAAAAAAAAAAAGAAAGAAAAAAAAGAAAAAAACCCCACAAAACAAAAAATAGCATATGTTGCTGCTATGTGTCCAATGGAAAGGAAGGCTAGTGATAAAAACACTAACGTGCCTTCATGCACCTTATTCATGGGCTCTGACACCATCAAACTTCTGGCTCTTCCCAAAGTCAAAAATGGCCACTAAAAGTACATGTTTTGGAACTAGGACATCAAGTGAGCCACAATAGCATAACTAATGACATAAAAAAAAGTACTGCCAGAACTGCTTCAGAAAATGGTAAGCATTGGGGCTGGGGAGATAGCTCCATGGCACAAGTGCAAGGTCCCGCAAAAAAAAAAAAAAGTAATAAAAAAAAAAAAGTAGTAAGCATGATGGAATAAGTGTGTTCAAAATGATGACAAGAGCCGGGCGTGGTGGCTCACGCCTGTAATCCCAGCACTTGGGAGGCTGAGGCAGAAGGATCGGTGCAAGTTCGAGACCAGCCTGGGCTACAAAAGTGAGCTCAAGGCCAGCCTCAACTGCATAGCGAGACCCTGTCTCAAAAAGACAAAAAAAAAAAAAAAAAAAATGAGGACAAGGGGGGCCCCGGCAGGATGGCTCAGTGGTCTAAAGCTCCTGCTTAGGAAAGCTTAGGTGGCTGCAGGGACCACGGTTTGATTCCGGGCACCACATGCTGTACCAGCCCTGCCCTCAGGACAGGCTGAGCTGGCCATAAAAGTAAACAAACAAAGTTCTGAAACAAGAAAAAATAAACAGTAAATAAAAAGAAAAAGAAATAAATGAGGACAAGAACCTTGAAAGGTGCAATGGTAATATGTCTGTAATAAGTTTTTTTTTTTTTTAAATTTTAAACATTCACCATATTTTCAGTCACATTGTATATGCACACATTTATATTTGTAGGAGGGCCACAGTACTGGGGATTGAGTCCAGTATCTTGAAAATATGCTATATCTTCACCCTATTTTTTACCTTGAATTTTGAGACAAGGTCTTGCTAAATTTCCTAGGCTGGGCTCTAACTTGCAATCTCTCCTGCGTCAGCCTTCCAGAGTGCTGATTACAGATTTGCACTGCCAGACCCGGATGGTGAATGCATACATGGGAAACTCCTCCCCTTCTTCTTCTGTCACCTCATCCTCTCTCTCTAACAAGAGGTTGAATATAGGGCCTCACAGAAGCCAAATACATGCTCTACAACCTCTGCTCAAGCTTCCTCTTACCTGGTTTTATGCCAGGTACATGTTTCAAATGGTTTTTCTTCTGCCGAAAGTCTGACTTCTCCTTCCATACCTAGGGAGGGATCAGCATGTGGGCTGCTCTCTAAGTCTGGTGTCTCTGAGAGGATAATGTTTTATTTGTACACATTTTTACGCTGATTTTCTTGTGTGTTTAGCTCAGTTTTATTTAGAGAAGACGCTGTTTGTGGAAGCAGGAACTGAAAAAAGACACACCCTTGGGTATCCCTCTCAGTAAAATAAGCCTGTTAGTAACTTGACCTTTACTCTCAGAGAGGCTGGTGGCCATCTGCTTGCTTTTAGGAGGGCTTACCCCAAGAAACTTTACAAATCATTCTTCCAAAACACAAATAATTCTCTTTCATCTTTTGTGATTTAATGTCTTTTAGGTGTTAATAAGCCAGGCAAAGCCAGGCAAACCCAGGCGTGGTGGCGCACACCTGTAATCCCAGCACTTGGGAGGCTGAGGCAGGAGGATCGGTGTGAGTTCGAGACCAGCCTGGGCTACAGAAGTGAGCTCAAGGCCAGCTTCAACTGCATAGCGAGACCCTGTCTCAAAAAAGACAAAAAGTAAAAATAAAAATAAAATGGAGGCACTCAGGGCCCGGCAGGATGGCTCAGTGGTCTAAAGTGCCTGCTTGGGAAAGCTTGGCCTGCTGCAGGGACTGTGGTTCGATCCCCGGCACCACATGCTGTGCCAGCCCTGCCCTTAGGGCAGGCTGAGCCGGCCATAAAAATAAATAAACAAACAAACAAAAGTTTTGAAACAAGAAAAAAATAAAATAAAATAATTAAAATTAAAAAAAATAAAAATAAAATGGAGGCACTTATATTAATGTTTTATGCCACCAAACTAAATTAAGCAATTTATCTGTTTTGAAAAAGCCAGGAGATGGCTGGGGAGATGGCTCAGCCATCTAAAGTGCTTGCTTAGGCAAGCTTAGGCAACCACTGGGACCACAGTTCAATCCCTGGCACCACATGCTGTGTCAGCCCCACCTCTAGGGAAGGCTGAGCCAACCATAATACAAAAAATAAATTAAAATAAATAAATACATAAATAAATAAGAAAAATCAAAGCTAGGCATGGAGGTACACACTGTAATCCCAGCACTTGGGAGGCTGAGGCGGGAGGATTGGTGCAAGTTCGAGACCAGCCTGGGCTACAAAAGTGAGCTCAAGGTCAGCCTCAACTGCATAGCGAGACCCTGTCTCAAAAAGACAAAAAAAAAAAAAAAAAAAAAAAAAAAAAAAAAAAAAAAAAAAAAAAAAAAAAAAAAAAGCAGAAAAAATGAGAAATAACAGCTAACTGTCCCCAAAATGCCAATTTCAGTTGATAAGTTATTATTTCCTCTGTTATATTCCCATTGGTCTATTTCCCTACCCTCATCTTACAAAGAAAGTTATTTTAAAACAATCTGCTTTTTTTCCTCCTCATTTTCTTCATTCCTTTTCTATCTAGAAAACCAACCTCCCCTGCATATCTCATTGGAACACTCATTCCATTTTTGAAGTGCTGCCTGAGTGTGGAACTGAAAAGAAAGCCAATTAAGATCTTTAAATTGTTTCAATTCTGTCTTTGGCAGGCCTCGGCATAGGCACATACAGTCTTAAGCATGCAAGGTTTGATGTTTAGTGGTATTTGCAAGGGAAGTTAGTTGGGACTTTTCATGTAGAGACACATCTTCCCAGGAGGCATATTTTTCATAGAAGCTGTGAGTGGGGTTTGATAGAGAGCCTGGCCAGGCCTGCTGGAAGCTGTCCAGGGTGCCTAAATCTATAATTTCATCAACTGGAACGTTAGGACGTCCCTGCTGTTTTTGCCTGTCACATACACAGGTGCCATGTGTTCTTTCTGTTTGTTGTCAGACTGATTCAAATTCACATGTCTAAAATCAGTCTCATCCCATTCACCCTCAAGGAATTCCTAATAAATGCTTTTTTTTTTTTTTTTTTTTTTTTTTTTGTGGAACTGGGGATGGAACTCAGGACCTTGCACTTGTCAGGCAAGCACCTGTGCCCCTGAGCTATCTCCCTGGCCTCATGCATCTATTTTTTTCTGCAAATAACATTTTTCTGCCGGGCGTGGTGGCTCACGCCTGTAATCCCAGCACTCGGGAGGCTGAGGCAGGAGGATTGGTGCGAGTTCGAGACCAGCCTGGGCTACAAAAGGGAGCTCAGGACCAGCCTCAACTGCATAGCGAGACCCTGTCTCAAAAAGACAAAAAAAAAACAAAAAAAAAAAACATTTTTCTTACTACTTGGGCTTATGATCCTGAGTCATCTTTTTCTTCTCATTCACCCAATCTCTGCTACCATACCCTGGCTTGGTTAGTGTTAGATACAGAGGACTTCTGATGGCTTGGTTTCCCCTAATCTCTCTAGTCTTTTGTGCATAATCTTAGCATGGTTTGCATAAACTATTCTGGTATGTTTGGATTTTGTATTATAAATATCTCTTGGCTAGAATTTTACATTTCATATAAATCTGAGATGATAGTATTGTGAACAAATCAATTCTGTTTAATCTGGGTTTGATAGAAGTGGAAGAAATCCTTAATAGCCAAGTAGCTTTAGGGAAGTTATTCCTCCTGTATGTCTGTTTCTTCACATACAAAATGGGGTTGCTGAACTAGGTGTGGTAGGTCACATCTATAATCCCAGCACTTGGGATGATGAGGAAAATAAAACTTTGGGAAACCAAAACTTAACCCCAAATGGACAGTTTACACAAAGCAATCACCATTCTGTTTTTGGTATCCTGTCCTGCTTGTGCTGCTCAGTTTGGGAACCTGCTTGTACAGACAGCTTCCAGTATCTTGCTTCTACAGCCCACCTCTTACCGCCTATGCTTAACGATGCCCCCTTCTTTTTTTTTTTTTTTTTTTTTTTTTTTTTTTTTTTTTTTTTTTTTTTTTTTTTTTTTTTTTTTTTTTTTTTTTTTTTTGGTCTTTTTTTGAGACAGGGTCTCGCTACACAGTTGAGGCTGGCCTCAACTTTTGTAGCCGAGGCTGGTCTCGAACTTGCACCGATCCTCCTGCCTCAGCCTCCCGAGTGCTGGGATTACAGGCGTGCGCCACCACGCCCAGCCACGATGCCCCATTCTACCTTTGTAACTCAGCCTATGTGTTCCTGCCTAAAAGCTCTAGATTACACAGCCCCAGCAAAGGCTTAGGGCTCAGACTTTGGAGTATGCAGCTCCATTGAGCCCATGGGCATAATAAGGTTTGGTTCCTTCCGCCTCTCAGAGTACTGCTCAGTTTCTCTGCCTCTGGTAAATCTAAGATCGGTGTGATAGGGAGGCTGAGGCAGAAAGATTACTGTGAGTTTGAGGCCAGCCTGAATTGCATAGCAAAATTCTGTCTCAAAAACACACATAAAAGATTAAAATAAAGTGGGACAAGGCCAGAGGACATAGCTCAGCAGCGCAGGTGCCTGCTTGGCAAGCACAAGGTCCTGAGTTCAATCTCTGGTACTACAAATAAATAAAATAAAATGGGACTGGATACTCATAGTGACATAGGAAATTAGAGCATGGCAAAGCTTGTAGGAGAAATGTCACCTATTAATGACAAGGTCCTGGACACATGCACAGAACTGTTCCTACTGGCCTTCACATGGGCTTCTGATGAGATTAGGGCAGGTTTTCAGTGGGATGATCAGCTTGACATCAGCCCATAGAGTAGGATCCCAGCACCACCTCTCAGGACCCTTAGGTAAGAGTTCTCATGGATTTCCTCAAGATTTGAACACTATAAAATGACACAGTCGGGCCCGGCGGGATGGCTCAGTGGTCTAAAGTGCCCGCTTGGGAAAGCTTGAGTGGCTTCAGGGACCTCGGTTCGATCCCCGGCACCACATGCTGCACCAGCCCTGCCCTCGGGGCGGGCTGAGCTGGCCATAAAAATGAGTGAATAAACAAACAAAGGTTCTGAAACAAGAAAAAAAAATAAAATAAAATGACACAGTCACTATGATGGTTTTCCTCATGATAGCCTACCCTACTTTCTCCAAAGCGTACTTTTATCTTGTTTTTCCTCTTTTTTTCTTGGCCCAAGCTCACTCTGAAGAGCCAATTTCTCTCTCATGCTTCACTTTTACTTTTTCAAATAAGCTGCCACTGCTTTTTGCTTGTTTTGTTCAATTCTTTGTTGAAGATGAGAAGATGCTGTACTCCAACTCCAGAGAAGAGATGAACAACTCAAAGCCCAGTAATGTTTATTTGGTAAGCCACTTTTTGAAGGAGCTACCTGATGACAATAGTGTCTACTTTACAGATGATCAGGAGTATTGAAATAATTATCAGTTAGACATATTCCAGGTCCTTCTTGCCTCAAAGAATTGAACAAAAGAAAAATGGTGCCAAAAGTTTATTTGAAAAGCAAGGGGTGAAGGAGTACAGAGGAAAACTGATCGGCAGAGCAAAAAAAAATTTTTTTTTTTTTGTCTTTTTGAGACAGGGTCTCGCTATGCAGTTGAGGCTGGCCTTGAGCTCACTTTTGTAGCCCAGGCTGGTCTCGAACTCACGCCAATCCTCCTGCCTCAGCCTCCCGAGTGCTGGGATTACAGGTACAGGCGTGAGCCACCACGCCTGGCTCGGCAGAGCAAATTTGGACTGAACAAAAGCAAAAATAAAAGTACACCCAGGTTTAGAAGTGTTGTCACTACCATGAGAAGTCACAGTAGGGGGTTCTCCTGGCCTTGTCTCTTTTATGTTGTCAACATCTCCTGGGAGCTCATCTACACATGGGGTCCCAGGAAATGATTGGGCACTTTCTTGGGACCTTATAACAGATCTTGCTTATTTCCCCAGCCAGCTTGCCACGCCCTATCTCCTATCTCGCCTAGACTCCATAAGCCCTGAGATACCCAGAATCCATATAGAAGTCAGCAAGGAAATAGTTTTATCTATGAAGCCTGTAGTTGGGAAACGATAAATACCTTGAATGCCATGATAAGAAGTGACTTTGGGGCCAGCCAGTTAGCTCAGTGGTCTAAAGCTCCTACTTCAGGGCTGACCAAATAGCTCAATGGATTAAGGTGCCTACAAGCAGGCGCAGGGGCCAGGTTTCGTCCCCAGCCCTGCCTGTGGACCCCACCCCTGCAGTGCACTGAGACTTCATTTGAGACTGGGATTGAGACTGCGCATGGTTGCACCCGCCTGTAATCTCAGGCAGATCATGAGGACAAGGGAAATAACTCAGGGACACAAGTGCCTGCCTGGCAAGTACAAGGTCCTGAGTTCAATCCCTAATTTTTTTTTTTTTTTTTTTTGTCTTTTTGAGACAGGGTCTCGCTATGCAGTTCAGGCTGGCCTTGAGCTCACTTTTGTAGTCCAGGCTGGTCTTGAACTCGCACCAATTCTCCTGCCTCAGCCTCCCGAGTGCTGGGATTACAGGCGTGAGCTACCACGCCCAGCTTCAATCCCTAATTTTGGAAAAAATAAAATAAAATAAATAAAAATAAAGCTCCTGCTTAGGAAAGTTTAGGCAATTGCAGTACCTGCCCTCCCCCAGGGCTGGTTGAGCTAGCCACACACACACACACACACACACACACACACACACACACACACATGCACACGCACACGCACACGCACATGCACACACACACACACACACACAACTTGGTGGTGTTTGCTTGGGCTCATGAGCTGATAATGAATCAATGTTGTAACCAGAAAAGTCTCATAGGGAGTGTCCGATAATCTCCTCCTTCAGAATTTCAGCAAATTTGATAACACATTTGAATACCTTGATTTATTTGCTGTGTTAGATACACCACATTTGGCTTTCATAAGTATTGAAAGCGCTGTCAACTAGGTCTCTCATAAAACAGCTGCCATAAGAGGTTTCTGTTACCATAGCTTACATTTAAGAAAGTCAAAATTTTCAAACTTTGGTTAGTTTCAAAGTAAATTTTTGATAAACCAGCTTGAATACAATTATGTATAACAAGGTTAAATAAAGGTTCTAATAAGACAAACAGTGACAATTTAAATAAATCAGATGTTTTTGTCGAAGATTACTCTGTGATTTTCTCCAATTATTCATGACATTTCACCCATTCATATTGTGATCTGCTTTAATCGTGGAAGGAAAAAAAACCCTCTTGTCTCCTTGTTTATTCTTTGTTCTCAAGGAGATAAGCTGTTTATAAAGATATGTTATTTGTTATTTAAATCACTTTTACTGAAGTTGTTTATTTCCTTGTTTCAGTTTCTAAAAATATTGCAACAATTGTAATGCTTCTTAGAGATGTCTGTTCAATTCAGAGTGATTTGTACTGAAATTCTTTGCTAAATGGGCACAGGTGCTGATGTGTATAAGATACTAGAGCAAGTCAAAACTAATAAATGCTAAAAGGAAATAATGGAGATATACTTGTGTCAACTTTTTAAATCTGTGATTAAAAGCATTTTAGACCTAAAGTCTTACATATTTGTAAAGGTTTACCTCTATACATGCCATTTCATAAGTATTTAATAATAGTAATAATAATAATGATAATAAATTAGGTGTAATACTAAAACCATAAGTGGAAAAATTGCATAATTTAAACACAGAAATGTATTTCTTAAGAAATGCCCTTTAATCACTTTGCAGAATTTCAAGATCATAATTATTATATAAAAGTAATTACATTAAAAGATAATTTATGTGGTAGGAAAGTATCAAATTAAAGCTGAGAAATAGTACTTGTAAACAGAATTTTTTAAAAAATTAAACAGAAAACATATGAAATTATATCTCTTGCTTCTCTCTTTGCTGTGTATAAAATTATCTTCAGAATAAATTTTGGTAATTTGACACTAAAAAGGTACATGATGTTATAGTGCATGGCTACATGACATGTTTTGCATATCAATCTATAAATCTAAACTATGGCTGGGGCCTGGCGGGATGGTTCAGTGGTCTGGAGCGCCTGCTTGGGAAAGCTTGGGCGGCTGCAGGGACTGCGGTTCGATACCCGGCACCACATGCTGCACCAGCCCTGCCCTTGGGGTGGGCTGAGCCGGCCATAAAAATGAGGGAATAAACAAACAAACATTCTGAAATAAGAATAAAATAAGTAAATAAAAATAAAAATAAAATAAAATAAACTATGGCTTATTCTAAGCAATCAACAAGATTGATGTGTGAGCTAAAGCCAAGTGGATTTGATATTGTAAGGGATAGTTGATTATTTCTAAGAACTAAAGGGCAAAATCCAGCTGGGTTGATTTGGCTAAGGAAAAAAAAAAAAAAAAAAAAAAAAAGCCTGGTACCCTAATTTGTAGGATGTGCTCCTGCTGAGTAAGCCCTGGGTACTACAAACTCCTACCTGTGGACACACATCTCACCCTTTGAAGTTGATAAGGATTGCCTGGGCTGAGTGAGATGCATGCTGGGAAAATTGGGCCCTCACAACTGGTGTGTATAGACAGTAGAGATCTCACGACATTATCCTCATCTGGTCCCTGAGTAATCCCAACTCCTGGTTTTGGCAGAAAACACTCAGTTTTGGAATGAAAATTGTTTGAATTAAATAGTATTCAGGACTAAAAGGTATTCAGGTTTAATCATCCAAAGAATCTTCTTTTTTTTTTTGGCAGGACCTGGTTTTGAACTCACAACCTTGCACTTACCCAGCAGGCACTTGTGCCACGGAACTATCTCCCTAGCCCCTCATCCAAAGAATCTTTTTTTAAAAAATTAATTAATTTATTTATTTTTATCTTTTTGAGACACAGTCTCACTGTGCAGTTCAGGCTAGCCTTAAGCTCACTTTTGTGGCCCAGGCTGGTCTCGAACTCGCACTGGTTGTCCTGCCTCAGCCTCCCAAGTGCTGGGACTACAGGCATGCACCACCACGTCGGGCTACATCCAAACAATCTTAAGAACATCCCCATTGACAGTTAAGTTTTGAAGCCAGCCATGGTGGCACACATTCCTATAATCCCAAGGGAGGCTGAGGTAGGCGCATCATTTATAGTTTGAGAGTAGCTTGGGCTACAAAGAGAGCTAAAGGCCAGTCTGAATTGCATAGGCAGACCCTGCCTCAGAAAAGACAATAAAACAAACACTTAAATTTGGTAGAAAGGGGCTGGGGAGATAGTTCCGCGACACAAGTGCCTTCCCAGCAAGTGCAAGATCGTGAGTTTGAACCCTGGTCCTGAAAAAGAGAAAAATTGGTAGATAAAATTTACCTTCATTTAACTTATCTAAATAATCTTTCCCTAAGATGCCTATTTGAAAAGCAAAACATGCTAGGTTTGGTGGCCCACACCTGTAATCCCAGCACTCAGGAGGCTGAGGTAGGAGGATTGCTATCAGTTGGAGGCCAGTCTGAGCTATGTAGTTTGTTACCTGGATTACAAATGAGAATCTGTCTCAAAAACAAAAACATCAACAGCCACTTGATTTCTGCAAAGTCTAGATCAGCTCCTAACTAAATTTTGAGTGTAGTCACCTAGAGCAAGTGCTACAAACAAAGGAGTCCACAGGATGTGAACTATTTCTATCATGTTATCTTGGAGGCTTAAAGATTGGCTGTTTTATGCCTGGGTTGCAAAAGTGAGCTCAAGGCCAGCCTGAACTGCATAGCAAGACCCTGTCTCAAAAAGACCAAAGGAAAAAAAAAAGGAAAAAGATTGGCTGTTTTATTTATTTATTTATTTAGTTAGTTTTTTTTGAGACAAGGTCTTGCTATGCAGTTCAGGCTGTCACCTTGAGCTCATTTTTGTAGCCTTGTAGCCCAGGCTGGTCCAGAACTCACACTGATCCTCCTGCCTCAGCCTCCCAAATTCTGGGATTACAGGTGTGCACAACCACACCTGGCTTAAGGCTGGCTGTTTTAGACCAACATTAGTTCCTCTGAATAATAGGCTACGAGATGGAAAACACTGGGTGAATCCTATTAAGTTTTGTAAGGAAACTCTTAGACTGCTTCAAAGCTCAGGGGTGTCTAAGGACACCTGAGGACATATCCTGCTTATCCAGAGCAGGTATACAGTGGGATAGAGTTATGTGACCATGTCTTAGCACAGGTAAACACCCATGCACTGGCTACTGCACTGTGTAAGAATGTAAGTATGAGATAACAACCTGTGTAAGAATACAAAATAAAGGGGCTGGAGAGACAGCTCAGTAGAATGAGCACTTGCCTGGCAACTACAAGGTCCTGAGTTCAATCCTTGGTCCTGCCAAAAAAAAAAAGAAGAATACAAAATAAAGATACCGGCTCCCTTGTCCTCTTGCACTCTGCCCTACTCCATAGTGCCAGCTGTTACCGTTGTGTTTTGCACATGTGTGTCATTTAACCTTGAGACTTTATCCATGAACGTCTCCCTTGGGCCCCCCAAGTGGGTTGACAGATCCAAATAACCAACCCGCAAAATTGTATTGGTGATGACTATGAGCAACGATCACAGTCATACCTGGGCTGTTCTATATCTGGGTTAAGGGTTGTTTCAAGAGGTATCTCATGTTGCGAAGTGGTGCTTACCTGTAGTCCCAGCACTTGAGAGGCTGAGATGGGGATCTCCAGTTCAAGGCCACCCTGGACTCCATTGTGAGATCCTGTTACAAATAAGAACTCGCTAAATAAGCTGGACAAATAGCTCAGTGGATTGAAGTGCCTGCAAGCAAGTGCAGGGGCCAGGGGTTCAATCTCCCCACCTGTGCTGGCCTGCCCCTGGGGTGCACTGAGATAGCAGTCAAGACTGGGCATGGTGACAGAGACCTGTAAACGGTGGATCACTACGAGTTTGATCTAGTAGTGAGACCTTGAACACCCTGTAGACCCTCCCCACCCCCTAAAAAAAAAAAAAGAAAAAAAGAACTGGTGAAATAGACAAACTTTCCAAGCTTTGGGGGTGCTGGGGACACCTAGTGATTCTTACTAGGATTTTGTTTTGAACAAAGAATTGACAAAATACAGGGGAAAAAAGTAGTGAGGTTTTACACTGTTCTTTCTTTTCTTTCCTTCTTTCTTTGCTTTTTTTTTTTTTTTTTTTTTTTTTTTTTTTTTTTTTTTTTT
>PVJA010050328.1:0-13354 GCA_004027025.1 Myocastor coypus | reverse complement strand
CCCTTAAGTTCTTGTTTTCTTCTTTAAAGTTCTTATATTAGGGAGACTATACGATATTTACACATATAGGTCTGGTTTATTTCACTAATGAGTATATGTTCAATATACATCCATTTATATATGAAGTCTTCAAACTTATCATTCTTTATGGATGAGTAGTATTCCATTGTATAAAAATACCACATTTTTTTAAACCATTGTTCAAATGATGGGCATTTTGGTTGTTTCCAAGATTTGGCTATTACAAATTGGGGTGCTATAAACATAGGTGCACAGATATCGCTATGGTATGAAGTTTTCAGTTCTTCTGGGACCCAGCCAAAATCTTTATGGGCTTTTTTTGGTGGTAGAAACTGACTAGCTAATTTTAAAATCCATGTGATATGAAAAATACGCAGACTAGCCAATATTTGCAACTTTGAGAAAGAATGAATTTGGCTAAAAGGTATTCCTTGATTTGAAAGATTATACAGCTATAGTAATCAAGACAATTTAGTATTGGCACTGTTATGGTTTGTGTGTAGTTGTCCCCCCAAAGCCTCATGAGTCAAGGGGCAGGCACTTCTAGAGTTTGAAACTTGATCCATGATCCTTGGGATTATGGGTTTTAGTGCTGATGGGAATATGGGTCTCAGTACTTCTGGGATTATGGGTGTAGCCTAAGGTAGAGGCTGAGGTGGAGAGCCTGAATGTAATATAAAGAGAGACAGACTAGAGCTGTTGCTCTCTGCTGTTGCTCTCTGCTGCCCTGTTTGGTTGGCTACCTCTGCCACCATTTTGTTGCTGTTCTGCCGCCATGAACTGGATGCTCTCTGCCTTGTTCCACTCAGCCTTGGGCCAGCCAAATATGGATTGAAACCTCCATAAACTGTGAGCTAAATAAACCTTTCTTTCCTTCATTTTGAATGTTGGGTATTTGTCCCAGCAATGAGTAAAAAGTAACAAAGACAGGAACAAAGTCAAATTGATAAACAGAAATACGCTAGAATCTCAAAAAACTAAACCATCTATGTACAAATAACTGATTGTTGACAAAAAGCTAAATTCAGCTCATTCAGTGGGAAAGGGACAAGTTTTTAATAAATTGTGCTACACAAGTAGACATTCTGATAGCTCAGCAGTCAAAGCACCTGCTTGGAAAGTACAAGGACCTAAGTTCAATCCCTAGTACAGCATGCCATGCTGGCCCCAGAAACTCATGTGTGCTGTGCTGGCCACAGAAACCAGGTGTGGTGACATATGCCTGAAATCTCAGCACTGGGGAGGCTGAGACAGGAGGATCAGTACATGTCCAAGCTGTGCAGTGAGACCTTGTACCAAATAAATAAATAAATAAATAAATAAATAAATAAATAAATAAATAAATAAATGATTTTTTTAAAAAAATAAGTAGACATTCATATACAAATAATGAGTTTTATATAAACTTGTACCATAAGCAAAAATTAACTCAAAATGTAGCATGGTCTTACATGTAAATCTCAAACCTATAAAAGTTTCTAAATACAGTATCCAGAAGCAAAATATTTGTGTTATTGAGTTAGGCAAAGATGTTTTAGATAAGACACCAACAGTATTATGAATAAAAGAAATATCAAAAAATAGTTCTTTATCAAAATACAAAAGTTCTCATCCATGTAAGACATTGGTAAGAGAATGAAAACATAATTTACAGAATGGGGAAAATAACTGCAACTCATATCTGATAAAGAATATATATTTCCAAAAAAAAATAAATAAAAATAAATTTAAAAAGCCGGGCGTGGTGGCACACGCCTGTAATCCCAGCACTCGGGAGGCTGAGGCAGGAGGATCAATATGAGTTTGAGACCAGCCTGGGCTACAAAAGTGAGCTCAAGACCAGCCTGAACTGCATAGCGAGACCCTGTCTCAAAAAGACAAAAAAATAAATAAATAAAAAATAAAGAATATATATTTCCCAAGGTTCAAACAACCTCTTCCAAAGAGTCACAAGATTTAAATAGATGCTTTGCCACCTTCAAAAACTATATATGATGGCAAATAAACACACGAAAAGATGCACAATATCATTTGTTACGGGCTAAATATGAGTTAAAAACATAAGGAGCTACCACTACCCAACAATTAGAGTCCATTGCACTTCAGGTACACCAATATAGCCCCTACAGCCAGCACCACTGCACTACTGGCTTGTCCTGGGTGTGCTGCGGAGGAAGGCCCAGATGGAGGGCAGCAGCCACCACGCAGGAGCAGGGCTATGCCTTCTCTGGTCAAGGAGAGGCTCTGTGCACTCCACCTGCTATGCCTCTGCTTCGTGTCTGGGTAGAACTGCAGGGAAGTTGGAAAGTTGGTGAAACCAGAGCATGGCCACCAAGGAAGCCACACAAGCTGTCAGCTCCAAGCTGCAAGGCCACTGGACTCCCCCTCTCCAAAGTGCCCATTCGTGCCTGAAGACAGCAGCAGAGCCTGCTCTGGACTCGCAGGCTGGCCTCTGCCCACTCAAACTCTTGCCTTCTCCCACATGAAAGCTCTCCTCCAGGAAAATACAAACTCATGCTAGAAGACTGCAGCACTGATCTCTAATGGGAAAATTTGTATGAGCAAGGGCAAAGTGAAGGACAGCAAGTAAAACACTGAATTAAAAGCCACTTAAATTAAGAATTCAATAGCATCCACTTAACTAATAAATAGTATTCCTCTTTGCCATTGATCGACTCTGGATTGTAATGAAGAGTTCCAGGGGCAGTAGCAGAATGTCTTAATTCATGGTATAAACGTCACCAACCCTTGTGAGCCTAAGATTGAACGTGGTGCAGAAGAGGGGAATGGACAGCCCACAGGAATTAATTCTTGGAACATCCCTGCAGGGTCAGCATTACTGTACCCTGCGCTTCTAGGTGGATTTAATATCTCGAGTGCTGGGCAGGGCACCATTTGCCCAGAGGGGGCTCTGTAATCGTTATTAAGTGATGATGGTGTACAAAGTCCAGAGCTGCTGCTCACACTAGATCAGTTGTCTTTATTTTCAAGTTAAGAGAGCGAACAAATATGTTGTGATTATTGTGGTGGTGATTATAGCCACAGTCCATAAAAATGGCCCTGTCCTGCCAGAACTATAGGACAGACAGCATGAAGTCACTGGCTGCAGAAGAGCCCTTCTTAGATGAGAGATTCCTACCCTATCCTCTCTTCTGAGCCGTTCCTGCATCACAGCGCATCTTGCTCTCATGACCCAGTGTCTGCCTGTTCTTCAAAAGAGGCCAAGGAGCTTGAGCCTGAGCCCCACAGGCCCCTGAGGCTCTCCCACTGAGAGCTTTGAAGATGTGATCACTCTAAATCTTTCCAATCATAGTCCAGGTCTATTTGCAGCAGCAGAGGGACAGGTGATACGGCCCTCCTTGGGCATAGTGCCTCAGACAGGCACCCTGGGAGCATAACGGTCAGCAGAAGGTCGAAAGGGACTGGGGTGGCTTCCACTATCCTCCAGCTCATAGTGGTGTGTTTAATCACAGGTCTTGGCTCCCTGTTAAAGCCACACAAACACTGAATGTGAGCATGCATAAGAAAACAAAGCTGTGATAGCCTTACTCACATTTTACAATCTCTTTTCCTTTGGACAGTTAAGGAAATTGAGGCACCAGAGAGTAAAATCATCAGCTGCAGAGTACACAGCAAGAGAAGAGAAGAGCTGCCTGTGAACCCAGGCACCCAGGCTCACAGCCCATCCTAGCACACCATGCTCCAGTGTCCCAGGAGTCCAGTGAAGATGAAGAATGAGCCACCTGATGAAAAGTGGCCCCTAATCAAGGTGTGTCATGAACACTTACCATATCCCTATGACATAATCAGTCCCTGTTAGGACACTGGGAAAAGCCCATGATTTCTCAGAGCTTCCTCTGCACTGAGGAGATAAAGCCTACTCATAAGAAAGTCTCCAAGAAACACACAGCAGTACATAAATGCAAGGTTCATGAGATACTGTGGAAATATTCAGAAAATGACACTAAATTAATTTTGTCTTGGAAAAGATTGATAGATCTACTTCATAATAAGTACCCCTAGACACCAGTTACACACAGAGGCATTGCCCTTTATTTGCTGATGGAGACCCACCCACATGTAGCACCTGTCAGAAGTATGCATGTGAAGACCTGTGTCCCTCTCATCCACGTCCCTTCCTTTTGTTTCTGGGGCTATGTGGCAGAACCAAAGGGATCTTATGCTCTACAAGGCAGGCCCACAGAGTACCGTATATCAGGGAACATGCCCAAAACCTAAGAGTGCCCTAGGAAGCCACTACTCCTAGGACAGACTCCATAGGCTGAGAGCCTCAGCGGGTCCTTGCTGGTCTCTGCTGGAGAGCCGTTTGCCTGGGTCACTGCCGTCAGTTTATACTTCCACCATCAGAAAGGCTTCTCTGTCCCACTCATGGCTCAGCTCTCACTGGCCTAGCCCTGTTTCCTGACCCTGCTCTTTCCTCCTAGGCTGGAGTGGCCACAGGTCCCATGGAAACCAAGAGCTCTGGCCTGATCTAATACCTCATCATCCCACAACACCAAGAAAGCTCCTGTCTCCAGCACTGAGAGGAAGCTTTCCCTGTTCCCAATCTAGAAGTGGTTCTCATCACTGCATCTGGCTGAATCTTACCCCTCCCTGGGACTGTCCCCCGTGCACCCACTGCCATAGCCCATGTGCCTCCCTCTGTGGGGGGCCCCAGTGCCCTTGCCAGCAGCACCACTCTCCTGCTGCCAGTACAGCTCTCCAGGTCAGCAGTGAGCTGCTAATGCACGCTTCCGAAATCACAGAACCTCCCATGTCTGCATACTCCCTGTCCACCTGCAGAGATTCCAAAGCTAAGGGGAGCAGACGTGGGGCAGATGCAGAGGTAAACCGGTGTTTCTTCCCTTTTATGCAGGTAAAGGGACAGAGGACCTTCAGTGGACAGGCTGGCCTCTCTAGCTCCTTTAAATGTCTCTTACTTTCCTATCTGTGGCTCCTCTTGGCAGCAGAGTCCCACAGGGGTAAGCAGTGAGGCACTAAGGTTTCACCATCTGTGTTCTACCTGCTGGGGTACTGGGGCAATTCCTGTCCATGTGACTCCTTGGTGACAATAAAGCTGCTTTAAAGAAAAAAAAAAAGAAAAAAGAAAACAGCAGAAAGAAGACAAGGCCCGACAATATACAGGAGAAAATACAAATAATAAACCAAAACGAGATAGATTAGCAATCCAACACATGCAAATTATACCACTGGAGTCCCCCCAGAATGCAAAGCAAGGCAATAATATACTATTTTATACCTACAAATTGGCACCAAAAATGGAATTCATGAATCAAATGTTGCTAGGAATGTGCAGAAATAAAAACATTCATAATGACTAATGACATTAAAATCTGGTGTGATAGGCGGAAAATATTTAGCAAAACATACCAAGACCCCCATAGATGCTTGTGCCCTCCAACCTAGTAATCCTGCTGCTGCAATTTCACCTGAAAGGAACAAGCAGAGATCTACAGCCCTGCCATGCTGAATCAGCACCACTCACAGCCCATGACTGCTAATAGCTCTAGTGTGTGGGTGACATCTCTACAGTCAATTAATGAGCCAATCTGTGTAAGATATAACATTAGCCAGCCTGGCTAACATCAATTACAGTCAGAAGCTGAGCTGCAATCACGGGGCACAGAAGACTGAGCTGCTTGTTGTTTAAAATGACCATGGAATCAAATCACCTTTATGAACAAAACTGGGATAAATCAGAGAAAAACAAAGAAAGGAGCACTCGCCGCATGTCCCCTCACACAGCTGGCTCTGTGTCACAGCACATCCTCCCAAATCCAGTCAGGCTCACCCCCTCCAGCTCTGGGCAGCCAAAGCCTCACTCCCAGGACTTGGCTTGATGAAGGACCTCTGGGGTCCACTGAGTGACTGGGGTCCAGCTGTCAGACACAATCCTCATGTCACAAGGGTGGAAACAGCTTTTCCATGTGCTGGGAGGCTGTATTTTGAAAAGCTGGCTGCAGGGGTTGGGATTAGGGAAGCTGCAGAGGGCTACCATCAAGTCACCATGGCAACAGCCTCCCTGGCATCACCTTCCCCTAACCCGGCCAGCCCCCACCAACTGGCCTGCTCACATGGGGACTGTGACTAACTGCATCTTTGTGTGGCAGACACTCCCCCATGGGCTTGGGCTTGTGAGCGAGCCAAAAGGGTGGTTGGTAAGCTGTCACCTTCACAGAGAACTTTGCAAAGCTCTTTTCCAATCCCTTATCTCTATTCACCGTCCCCCTACACACACCTCAGGCACTATGAGGGAGGCACAGGGAAGGGGCTGCAGATGAGAGAGGGAAGATAGAAAGGTTCACCCCTGGGGGAGTGGGGGGTGAGGGGAGCTCACTGGGAAGAAAGTCCTGTCTCTTCAGAGAAAAGACAGGAGAGGAGGGGAAAGGGGTCCTCAGCTATCCTCTGGTCCTGGTGCCTACCACACAGCTACTTAACCTCAAACCTGCAACTGGACAAGAGTGAGGGCCGATGGGGTTTCACAGCACATTAATTAGAGTAAAAATTAAGACGATGGTCCTGACCTACAGTTAGGTTAGACACCACCTATTGTCTACCCTTCATCATTATACACCATCTAGTATCATTAGCATTCCCTAAAAGGAGGAACACTTTAGCTCCCACAAAGTAGGAGGTAAATGAAAAGTAATCCTTCAGGTAAACACATTCAGCACTACACTACAGCATCATCGCCTTTCTCCTTTCCCTGCCACTGGCAGAGACTGCAGAGGGCACTCATAGGCACCAGGAGCTGGGTTGGGGCTCCTCCAAACCTCAGCCATCCCAAAGAGCAACACAGCTGATGTCTTGGTCTAGAAACGAACTCGAACTCAGGCCCTCCTTGGCCTGAGGCTGTGGCCCTTCCTGCTAGGCCCAGTAATGCAAGGGTATCTGTGTTTTTAAAAATAGGATTTCTAAAGATAGAGCAACATTTTGCTGCACAACCTGCAAACCTCCATTCCCCCTTTACTCAGCTCCCAGCTATCTTTTCCAAACCAGCGGGGCTGGGGTTGCAGCAAGGATCAGTACTCTAGAAGGGCTATCCCCATGTGGCCTCCACCCTGCCCACGGCAGCGTCAGAGGACATGGTGAGGCAAACCTTGCTCCTCCGGGTGGAGTCCCCATCCCTGGGCTCCTGCTAGACTCAGGTTTCTGTGAGATACACAGAGCAGGCATCTGGGTGGCTGTGGACACTTACAGCACACTCCAGGACCCCATCTTGGCATTTCCAACTCAGGGCATCTGACGTGTATCTAAAAGTTTACTCATCCAAAAAGTTGCTGCTGGTGCTACTGCTCTGGACTTCAATAGGGAGCGAGAGGCTGGCCATGCAGACGCCCGGTGGGTAACTAACAGAGGAGAAGCTTGGCATCTCTGATTTATTTTTTGTTATATTTGAGTCTCCTTTATTACCTTAATGCTTTGATCAGATCTTTGCTCAGCTCTGCCCATAACAATATTAATCATCTAAGGAATGGCTGTTTTATAAGGTTTATCAGCCTTACATTTACCCAGATAATCTCACCCCTCTTTAAGGAGGAGGACAGTAAGATAAGAGTAACAGGAGTAATGTCTCAGATTTGCATGGACATCCAATTGCCACTTTTGCAATACTCAGCTCCAGGTACCCTGGAATGGTGCCTGGAAGTCTCAGGTCATTGTCCTAAACCTGTAATCACTTCCACCCTGCCCCATGATGAGGAGCTTGTGAGTGAGACAAAAGGGCACTGGTGACCTGTGGGAGCAATGACCCATTGGCAGGAACTGAAGCCAAGAGGGCAACCATGCCCTGAGGACTCCTCCAGAGCTTCACTGCAGGACGGAGGTCAAGAGCAACCAGATGCCAGCCCACTTCCCACAAGGCTGGCCTCATTCTTCTACAAGTGGAACAGCCTGAATCTCTTCATCCTAGCTCGTGCCCCTTTCAGCTGCTCAAGCTGAAGTTCCTTTTCTACTTTCTTGTATTTCTGATTCTGCCTAATAAATCTCAAACTGACACACCCCAAAATGCTTTTCTGTGGTGTGCATTCATCTACTCCACTGAGGCAGAGATCCCCTTCTGCTCTTCCAGGGAACTCTTTGGATCCTGCCTCTTGGAAGGAACACATCTTGAGAAGCACTGCCTGGAGCTCATTCTTCCCAGAAGCTCCCCTACTTGTGACAAAGCACCCTGCATCCCAAGATGGCTTAACAGATGCGGCTGCATCAGACAGGCAAGGGTGTAGCGAGCAAAACAAATGTGTCCTTCTCAGGAAAGCTGACCAGTTCTCCAAGCTACAAAGTGTCTGTGCGGTGCCTGTAACCCCTATTCAGGATGAAGAGTTCACATATACAACTGTCCCATAAGCTGGGAGTTCCTGAAAGGCACTTGCAGCCCCTCAACTCCTCAGCCAATCCACAACCCTGCAGGCCATGGAATACATCAGAGAGAAAAATTACTCCTGATATTTGTTAAAATGAAAAGACAAAAGGCATGCTTAAGTCAGAAGGGTAATACCTCAAAGCTTTGTAGTAGGGGGAAAACTGGATTGCATTCTGTACAGAATGCAACAAGGAAAAATGGGAATTTGGGACAATGAAGCAGATCTGGGAGGGGCATCAGTGAATGCAAATTGCTAAAAGGAAGCAGTGGGAGAAGGGGAGGGGGCTAAGCCAACCTAATGGGGTGCTTGGTGAAGGTACACTAAAATGATTACATATTGCCTGGAGGGCAGTGGAGAATGAAGACTTGGATCTACAGCAGTAATGGGGGATTCTAAGAAACTCATTTAGCTAAATTCTTACAAAAACTGGGTGCAAAAATAAGGCTGCTTGGTCAATAATTGTCAGAGGCAGGTTGACTGAGGCTGTCCTAAGCCAGTACAATTTGGGAACACACATTTTCATTCAAACTCATTTGTGTATTTTGCCAAGTAATAAGGTTGTAGTTAGTATCTCAGTCCCACCTGGCTAAACTTGCCTAGATTCGTTACTGAGCCCATTGAGTTATATCCCCCAAATAGGGAATGAAGAGATCTGGGCCTGATCCCAGCCCTGCTGCACTAGGATTGAGGGTGCAATAGTCTCCTTCTAGGCATTGTTTCTAGGTTCTTTCTGTCATGAAAAAAATAATTGGTCAAGCCAGGAACAAAAGGTAGTGAGGTTTTATGTTTATTAAAATTAAGAAAAATAACAGGTGGTGCAGATCAAGTTTGGGCTAATGTGGGGAAAAAAAGTACACTCTAGGACAAGAACAGTGGGCTTTAGTGGAAGAACATGGTAGCAAAGCTCAGCTCCAACTGTTTTGCATTTCTCTCTCTGCATGCTGATGTCAGGTCTAGGTTGTCCTATCCAAAACTGCTGGAGTTCTTGCAAGCAGGGCACTTGCAGGGCTTTAGACACTGCTCTGCACATGTGTCCTGGGATTTTGCAACTAACAGGCCATACCTATTTCCCCAGCCAGTTTCCCGTGTCCTAATCTCCTGAATCACTGCAAGCAATGCTACTTGTGGCCTGGCCAAGCCATGTGTAACCTCTCTGAGCTCACGTTTCCATCCATCCAAAGGGCATGATGCTCGCTACCTGACTTGAGGAGCAAATGAGAAGAACTGCATGTTCACTGAAAATGCAAACAGGCAACACATCACAAAGTGATGAAGAGTGCCAAAGACCTTCCTTGGCCAGACTTTGGTCAGGGTCCTGAGCTCCTTTCTCTTCTAGGCCTTGACTTCAGAGCCTACCCTTGCTGCAGCGAATTATCCAAGTTTTAGCAAGAGCTTCCCTCCCTTGATATATAATATATAATTTTAACAAAAATCCTACTAAATTGCTTTCAAGCAAGAATCCCCTAACTTTGAAATCTCTTTTAGTAATCTTTGATGCATTACTACCCCCACCAACTCTGCTCCTTGGCTGTAGATTCTCATTTGTCCTTATATATTAGAGACTGAGTTTAATTTTATGCTCAAATCTCTTTCCTCATCACAAAAGTTTCTCATTAAAATTTGCCTTCACCTCCCGCTGTATGGCTGCAGCAACATGGCAGCAATCTCAATGTCAGTGGTGCTAAGGCAAGCATTGGGGAGAAGGGCAACAGCTACAGCTGCTGCTTCCACTTCTGGGGTGCCAACCAGGTTGTTCAGCACACCCACATGGAGACTGGCACAGGACCCAAGCTGGGACACAAAACTTACAACAGTTGATAAAATGTTGGATGTCACTACGTTAACTGGTATTACAGAAGAGCACATCAAAACCAGAAAAGTTAGAATCTTCACTCCTGCTTGCAGTAACATGCAGTCTGGCATGAACAACACCAAGAAATGGAAGATGGAGTTTGATACCAGGGAGCAACGAGAAAAACCTTTGACAAGTTGGGCATTAATGGCTGATCCCTTGTCCAACATGATTCTCACCTTCAGTACCAAAGAAGATGCAGTTGCCTTTGCAGAAAAAAAAAAAAAAAAATGAATGAAGCTATGATGTTAAAGGGAGGAAAGTCCCAAAACCTAAGACCAAGTCTTATCGTGCAAACCTTTCTTGGAACAAAAGAGGAGTGTCCACAAAATAGGTTGGCACTGGCTCAACCTCTGTGCCTTACTGCATAAAATCATCTGTACAGGGTTTATAGTGCATGTGTACATCTCCTAAACTAATAAATCTGACCACCAAATTACCAAAAACAAAATTGCCTTCACTATTTTAACGAGTGTCTGGTTCTGTCTTTGTGACAACAGTTGTTATATTGTAAGAACTATGAAGCTGAACACCTGCATTCTAGCTTCAGTTTACCACTTTTCTTTTTCTGTTTTTTTAGGAAACGGTCTACAGGGTATTCAGGGTCTCACCACTGGATCAGACTCATAGTGATCCACCTGTTTACAGCCTTCCAAGAGCTGGGATTACAAATGTACACCACCATGCCCAGTCTCAATTGCTATCTCAGCGCACCTCAGGGGTGGGGTGGCACGGCAGGCCCAAGGATCAAAACCCCTGGCCCCTGCACCTGCTTGAAAACACTTTAATCTGCTGAGCTATTTGGCCAGCCCTCAGTTTACCTCTGAACATCACTGAAGCCACCCCAGACACCTGTCTTCTCTGAACCACTGTTGGCTCAACTGCAAAACAGTGATTGCCACAGAATGTATCTGGCACAGGAACCAATCGTGATCTTCCAGTGCTGGCCCGTGGTGAGGGTACAATGACTGAGCAGTTTTCTTTATGGTCACATTTAAAACACATTTACAATAGAAAGAACATGGCAATGCTTCTGTCAGAAAGGTACATCTTGGGGGGGCTGGGGAGATAGCGCAGCGGAATAAGCACTTGCCTGGCAAGCGCAAAGCCCTCAGTTCAATCCCTGGTTCCACAAAAAGAAAAGAAGGAAGGAAGGAAGGAAGGAAGGAAGGAAGGAAGGAAGGAAGGAAGGAAGGAAAGAAGCTCTTGGATCTAGCGCCGATATGAGGCCTACCTTGATGCTGGACACTTGCAGTAACTGGCCTGTCATCACCAAAAGCTTCCAGGCTGTAGAAGTCACAAGGAGACTGAGAAAAAGTTCCATGCTGCAGCAAAGTAAAAAGACATGGCAGCTCAACGAGGCATGGGATTTTGAGCCCTTTTACTAAAAGGCCATCACTGAGGCCCTTGGGGAAGCATGGTGGGGGTCCTAGGATTATCTAGTAGTGGAACATCAGCACAAGATTCCTGGTTCTATCTGAGAGTGTCCCTGCATGCAGGAAATACACACTAAACTATCCTAGAAGGCCAGAAAATCAGTGTGCAACTAATCGTTTGGGGTCAAAGGTTTATTTCACTGTATTTTTTGTATGTTTCTTGTAAAATTGAAAATATTTCAAAATTTTAGCATAATAACTATAACAACAACAATAACAATAATAATCTGAAAGCTGAGGCTCAGAGAGGCTGATGTGGCCTGGGGGCACCAGTACTAACCATCAACTGGGACTCCCAGCCAAGGACCAGGGTCTTCCCAGTGACTCCTTCTCAGGGGACAGCATCACGGGGATGACTAGTAAGTACTACTTAAAGGCCTCGAGTTTTAGTCCCCATTACCTCTTTAACCACAAGCTACCCCCTTTCCCTCTGCACATCAGTCTCTTCCTCTGTCACATGAACAAGTGGCAGAAGTCTGAGGTTCCTAAAAAGGGCTCTGCTGCACACTGGATGTGTGAGAACGTGGATCCTAACCATCCTGCAGTGTGTCCTTGTCCCACACAGTCAAGGCCTGCCCTGCACACCAGCCTTGTGGACAGGCTGCACTTTGTTTGGCTCATGATTTCAGCAGGAATTATTTACCAGTCTAACAGAAATCTTGTCACAATAGCACAGCTGCTCTTGGTAACTGAGCTGCTCCCAACTTGTAGCATCACAGTGGAGAGGACAGCTCCGTGCACAAGGGCTGCCTTCTGGCCTCTCCCTTCTGGCCCCTAGTCCAGCCATGCCTTTGCATGACTCTCAAAATTCCTTTCTTTTCCTCTGTCTTTTATTTAATAGGCAGCTTGATAGAACAGCATGGGTTTCTTTAACGTATAGGTAGGTTTATATATACTCATGAGTTTCACTTCAAGCTAGTAAAAGGAGTATTACAAGATCAATATTTTAAAAACAGTACTGGGTTTATAACAAAGCTATCCTTACAAGGGATCATTCTTCTATGTCCACCATTTTTTTTTTTTTTGAGGGCTAAGGATAGAACCCAGGGCCTTATATGTATTAGGTGAGTTTTCTAGCACACTCCTAGTCCTAACAACTTCATTGTTTTAAAGGGGCATATGGTATTTAATAGCTAGACATTTAGATTATTTAAGATTACTTTGCATTTTCCAATGTTGCAAACAAGGCTGCAGTGAACACACCAGTACACTGGCCCATGAATCATTTCCAACCAGATCAATGCACAAGGTCGTCTCCTGTTGTGGCTCCTATCTGGACACCCTCCACCCCAGGCCTCATGCAGTCATAGGTGGGCTTTTCCCAAGGTATCTGCATCTAGGGTGTGTGATGCTAGGATCAAGGATCCAACCCTGGCTTAAGGGTTTGAGTGCTAACTGCCCGAAGGGAGGGTAGCCTGAATAAGATGCGAGACAGAAAGAGACCGCTGCTGCTGTTGTTTGCCACTTGCTGCTTTCTGCTTTTGCTGTTTCCTTTTTTTTTTCTTTTTTTTATTGTTTAAATTTAACAATAGTTATATTACATATTTTCATCATCAGATCAGTTTAGATTAATACATATAGGTATATAAGATTGATCAAACAATTAAACATTAACCTTTCTAAATCCACATTACTTTTTTTTTTCTTTTCCCCCTTATTTT
>PVJA010050327.1:0-13348 GCA_004027025.1 Myocastor coypus | reverse complement strand
AAAAAAAAAAAAAAAAAAAAAAAAAAAAAAAAAAAAAAAAAAAAAAAAAAAAAAAAAAAAAAAAAAAAAAAAAAAAAAAAAAAAAGGAGCCATTAAGAATCTCTCCAATTACAGCCAGAAGTCCTGGTACATGTCTGTAATCCCAGTACTCCTGGAAGCTGAGGCACAAGGATCATAGGTTTGAGTCCAGCCTAACAAACTTAGCTTTGCAGACAGCATAAAAAGCTCTTCTTTCCCAGCCTGCCTTTACATCAGAATCAGATCTTATGTACCCCTGGGGGGGGGGGGGCAATTAGGGATCAAACCCTGGGTGCCATGTATACTAAATACTAATATGATCACTGGACTACATGTCTACCCACAAGAGGAGCACATTTCTAACCTGAGGCCCTTATTCTTGCCAGTTTTCCCCATGACAGAATTTTACTGCCTCTTGAGTTTTGGGCAAGTACTCCTTCCTACATGCATGCATGTGTGTGTGTGTGTATGTGTGTGTGTTTTTGAGACAGGGTTTCACTGTGGCATTCAAACTGGCTTTGAAATACGTAGCCCAGGCTGGTCTTGAACTCACAGTAATTCTCCTGCCTGTGCCTCCAGAGTGCTGGGATTAGAGGGATGTGCCACCATGCCAGTCACCCCTTCCTGTTCTTGTTCCTTAGCCTAAAATGACCCCCTTCTGCCATATCTAATCCTATATATCCCTAAAGTCTACTTCTTTCACAAGATTGAAATCCCTCCTGGCTGCACTGAACCTCTTCCTATTTTTGTAACCACACCATGCTTTTGTATATATTGCTCCTTGCATTTAGAATTTTCCTCCTCTCACAAACAGTGACTGCCACCAGTCGGTTACTTCTTCCTCTGGCATCCAAGCACATTTTGGCCCACTAGAGCCATGTGCTCAGCATTAACACACTGTAGAGTTTTGTCTTTCCTACCAGACTATGAGTTACTGGGGGCCAAGGACTCTGATCATGTGTCTAGTCATCCTCGGGTGCCACAGGGCCTAACAGCCTAGAAGCTCTCATCTCTCTGACCTTGTTATCAGTACCTCTTGTCTTGGCCACTGTTTTCTAACTGGGTTTCTTTTCTGCATCTTAGGAGGTGATGTAAGATTATGGTTAGGAATGTAGCTTTAGGCAGGAATGGTGGCACATGCTTGTAGCAACAGCACTCTGGAAGGCTGAAGAAGGAGGATCACAAGGGCTTCCAGTCCAGCCTGTCTCAAAAAAAAGGAGCAAAGTGGGAAGGGAAGGTTTTACCTGGGTTTGAAACTCGCTGACCTGGGGCAAGTGACTACATTGAAGATGCCTAGTCTCTCAGCTGCAGCTAGATTCCAGCACCTAATCAGACACCTGAGCAGCAGATAATTCAAGTTCTTCTTCTCATTAGGCCCCCTCCTTTCTCAGAATTTGCAAATATACTTTTGCCCATAATAGTTTTGTCCTGGGCCAGCGAGATGGCTCAGTGGTCTAAAGTGCCTGCGGAGGAAAGTTAAGGCAAGTGCTGCGACCGCTCCTTGATCCCTGGCACCACATGCTGCACACCCCCACCCCAGGGCGGGCAGCTATAACACAAACAAATATATGAGGTTTAAGAGAAATAAATTTTTAAAAAATCTTAAAAAAAAAAAAAAAAGTTTCGTCCTTTCTCTCGCACAATAACTTACTAAACACCTGTGTGATTATTTCTTCAGTGAGTGCTTCACATTTAAGAATGTGGCCTTCCTGAGGTGTAACCTATCTCAAAGTAGGTGATTAGCAAATAAAGGACGCGATTTAGCTCATCGGCTGTTGAGCACTTTGGGGAGGCCTCCGTGGTCCCGCCGGGCCACACCCTACGTGGGCAGCCGAATTGGAGCCAGCCTGCTGGTAGGCGGATTGTGGCCAATTGGACCGCGGCAGCATTCTCTTCTCTCCAATCAACATCATGACCCGCCCGGGAACCTCAGAAATTTAAGGATACAAATAGGAAAAGGGTTATTGAAGAGAAGGCGGCGGCACAGGCTTAAACCAAGAGGGAGGGGCTGACGGACACCGAAGACCCAGCAACCAATGGGAAGTGCGGTGGGTTGGGTGGGTCAGGAAGAAGGTTCAACGCTTAGAAGATAGGGCTTTGAGATAGCTAATAGTGGTGAAAGAACTGTGGATGAGCGCACCCTGAACCCAATCGGAATAGAGCTGGAGGTGGTGAGGGGGGCGCGAGGGAAGCGTCAGCCATCCTCCAATCGGAAAGAGGGAAGGTGGGCGGGGCTGGAGGCGTCCCCTAATCAGAGCTTACCAACAGGTGATAGGCAGGCCCGTCGGCTAATTGGAAACAAGAACTGCGGAAGGCCAGGGTAGGGAAGAAGAGGCAGGAGGTTGGCGCTACACACAAGTAGCCAATCACCGCCCGCTAAGATTGGCAGGCGGGCCGGTACCCTATGAAGGACTGTGAGGGTCTCAGAAGGGGCCTGTAAGGGGTCTTTTAAAGTACAAGAGGCAGCACCATCCAAAGGGAAGAATGCGATCCTGAGGACTGGACGAAGAAAAGCGGATGTGAATTTGGGATCCTCACCTCGGGCCTTGCGCCGCGTTTCCTGGTCACCGAGGCTAGGTGGCTTCTCCATGGAGCTTAGGATGGAGCCCAGTAGGTCCGCCATCTTGGGAGTGACTGAGACGGGGCGGTGCGTTTTAAAGGGAAGGGCGAAATGCCTTTAAGGCCGGAAATACGTCGGAGGCGGAAAACCGCGGTGCCTCCCTGCCCCGGCGCTGGTGCGAGGCCAGCGGCCTTGATTCGCCTCCCTCCCCCACGCCCGCGAAACCCGCTCTGCCCCGCCCCCTGCAGACAGAGGCCGGAGGCTGGCTGGTGCAGCGATGTTTAATGGCAATTTGTATAAACCAAGCCCATGCACAAGTAGAAAGTGCTCGTGGAGCTGGCAGAGCCCCGTCGCGCCAGGGACCACACGTCTGGCCGCGCAGCCCTCCCCGGGCGCCTTAAATAGATTCTTCACTATACTCTGTATGTTACAGTATGTACATGCCCCTGTCCTTGGGGACGGGGACGGGACTCCGCGACGCGGTCCTATGCACAACCCCTCCCTTTTGGCCCCGGGTAAGGTGGCCAGAGTCGGGGTGACCGGGGAAGACAGGGCCGGAGAGGAAACAGACGCAAACATGCGGAGTCGGGATGGGGGCACGGTCAGCCCCAAAACACGAGGGTGCGCAGAAGGCGGGGGGAGGGGCGCGCGGGGACCGAGGCGGATACATTCAGAGACTCATCGAACAAATAAATAAGGCAAGTCAGGAAGGGGACAGTCGGGTACAGGCAGGGAGGGGGCTGTGGAGGAGAGGCAGGCAGGGCTCCGTAGGTCACAGCTGAAGATGCAGGTATGTGGGGCGTGGGTCTTCAGGAGCCTGGGACCAAAAGAAGAGGCACAACCAGAAGAGGGATGTGGGAGCAGGGGTGGGGTGGCACTATAGCCCCTACAATGGGGTTGGGGAAAGCTGCCAACAGGGGCTCCCCCTGCCCCAGACTTCACTCTCCTTGTTAAGACTGCAAGAAGGGCCCTGGGGTGGTGAGAACGATGGCAGACCGGCCGTTCAGGTGGCCAGTCCTGGCTGAGGCAGCCCTTCCAGCTCCTGGTTCTGCTTTAGTTCCCTCATCCTGTGGAGAGACAAGGACGGAGTCAGATAAGGGGAGTTGTGGCAGGCAGAAATCCTGAGATGGGCACGTGGGTACCTGTGTCGGCAGCGCCGCAGGAATCTCATGATCTTCCTGGCTGCCTGGTCCTGCTTCTTAGTGAGAAAAGAGCCTCTGGTGGAAGAATGATATGTATGGGGAGACCTCGAAACACCCAGGCACCCCACATCCCCAGCCCCTTGGGAGCCCCGCAGGAAAGCGTGGGTGGGCAAGGTGATGGGGAACACGGAGTGGAATTGGCAGAGCAGCAATCCGATGAGGGCTGGAGAGCTCAGGCCGTACTTGTTTCGAGCAGGCAGGGCCCCTGAGGGCCGATGGGGTGGCCCTGGGCGGCGGCGGTAAGAGCGGTAGTGCTGCTGGATGAGCACAGCAGCTCGGCGGCTCTGCTGAAATCTCTTCTGTTCATAATAGCTTCGGAACTTGCTCTGGATCAGGATGGCCGCCTGGGTCATCTTTTTATAGAGTGCAAACTGCGGGAGTGGGGAAGCGGGGCAGGGGCTGAAATGGAACAGGGACCCTAATTCCTTAAGGTCACCCCCATGGTAAGTGGATGCAGATCTCTTTCTAACCCATACTCATGGAAAGGCTAAGTCAGCACAGACAAGTCACACCCAGATCTCATGCCTGGTACCTTAAGTGCAATCCAGGTCAGCTTGTGGAGAGAGAAGGGGAGTTAACGCTCTGGCAGCAGTCTTAGAATGAGTGTGTGTGTGTGTGTGGTGTGACTTGGTTGTATTTTGTTTTGAGTTTTGAGACAGGGCCTTGTTAACGCAGTTCAGGCTAACCTTGAGCATACTGTGTAGCCCAGGCTGGCCTTAAATTCTTTCAGTCCTCCTGTCTCAGCCTCCCAAGTGCTGGGATTACAGGCCTGTGCCACCACGCCCGGCTGTTGTATGCCTTTCAGAGAACTCACCTGTTTGTACTTCCTGTAACAGCGCTGGATCACAGCTGCTGCTACTTCCTGCTGCTCCTTCAGCCTCCGGCCCTGAGAGGAGAGAAAGTCTCAGCACCTCACCCCCTGCCAGCCTAATGAGCATCGTAGACCTAGTTTCCCAGGGGCCCAGTAAGATTCTTCCTCCAATGCAAAGGTGTGTCTGGATAATCACTCTTCTTCCAAATGTCCTGGGAGCCCATAGTCTCCCCTGCTTTATTTATTGATACCCATAGCCCCCTAACCTTGTACTTTCGGAAGGCTGTCTGGATGACTCGGGCTGCCTCATACAGTTCCCGCTGTTCATGATCTGACAGTGTCAGCAGGGCAAAGTCACTTTCCATCTTGCCACTGGTAGATGCAGAGAGAAACTCTGCCCAGGAAGGTGTGGGAGGGACAGCCAGGTGACCTCGCTCAAAGGGCAGTTCACTGTGGGAGACAAGAGAATGGGTGTCATGGGGCAACAGAGGTCCCTGGTATCCCACCTACATGTGGCTGTGAAGTAAGGCCCCCAGCAACAGTCTAGAGAGAATAGCTCCAGAGTACATGAAACAGTCCAGTTCCCTTCTCACAATATTGTGGGTCTCAAGTAGAAAGGTGCTTTGGCTGTGGGGAAGCCTGCTTCCTCCCTCCTCTCGTTTTCCTTTGAAAAAGATTCTGGAAGCTTTGTCCAGAGCTGGTCACCTGGAAGGGGCGGAGCTAGGAAAATGGTCCACATTCTCCAGGTAGCTGGCCAGCCAGGACATGGTCTCACTGAGCCCCACGGCCCCTGTCCGCTCCCGCATTGAGGCTCCAGCCTCAGGTAGCCCCACGAAGTCCTCTCGTTTAATCCGCTCTGGAGTGGCTTCAATGATCTGCTTAGCCAGGGAGATCATGTCCACCTGGATGAAGGGAGCAGCTGTGAAAACCAAGAAGGGACCCCCACGGCCAGGTGCGTCTGCTCTGCCAAAGCTGTAACCTTGGTCCACTCCACTACCAGATATTGAAGCTTCAGGGACTGCTCCCCTGCTAGCTGACTTTATCACTACTGCTCCTGATTAGTTCACTTATTCTTGCCAGCTTCCAAGTGGGGGAGTGTGAGCAGCCCACTGTGCCCTCTGTGGAGATCCTAGGATAGCAAGCACACATGCCACATGGGCACCCAGGAAGGGAGCTAATAAAGACTTGCCACCCTTCCAGGCTAAACACCAAATGTCCCACTGGTGCCTGCCCTGATGGCAGCCAACCAGTACATCGCCTCCTTGAACTTAGCCATGACTCACCCTACCCCTTCAGCTCTCCAAGAACCAGCCCAGTCTTTGCTGGCCACATGATGCTCTGCTGAACCATTTTAGCCTGCCCTTTGGTCCAGCCCTGAAACCTATAGTACTTCCTGTTCTATACTTTGCACAGCCTTTTTTGTGAAGTGTTTTTTTTTTTTTTTTGTGGGATCAGGGTTCGAACTCATGACCTTGCACTTTCCAGGCAGGCACTTGTGCCACAGAGCTATCTCCCCAGCCCCTCTCTTAAGTTTTTGTAGTTAGACTACTACCTAATTATTGTTCAGCCCTTCTTCTTTATGTATTTGGTATAGGGTCTCACTATGCAGCTTGGATCCTGCTGTTTTCAGCTTCCCCAGTGCTGGGCTTATGTGTGTACCACCACACCTGGATGTGGTGGCCAGCTCAGCATGAGGTGCCAGAGATCAAACCCTGGTCCCTTCCTTAGGCTTTCTAAAGCAAGTTGTCCCCTGGTACTTCTTTTCTCATTCATTCCATAAAACTTCTAGTTTCTTAGCTTTTAACATGTGCAAGTCTCCTTCCCACCCCAGGTCACTTCCTGTTACCTCTGCCTTGCCAGCTCATTCTCTGACGTACTTTCCAGCTACCCACTGTCACCTAGTTCACCAAGAACCTTGTCCTTTTATGGATCAACAGATAATCCCTAAAAGTCAAGCTGTAAGTGAAGATATTCTCCAGAATTCCTACATTCTGCTGTGTTATGATTACAAATTGCAAGATCTGAAAGGAGCTGTGCAGAGTTATTGCCTATCCCCAAATGGGGACATAAATGGCCCTTTTTCCTAAAGTAATCTAGAGTCTCTGATTCTAGACATGGCATAGTCCGCCTCATTTTGCATCTGTACTCACTCTACTTGTAGCCCTCATAATTATGCCAACATAAACAGTACCGGGATCACATCCACAGACTTTAGGGTGTCGGTGTCCTCTGGAGCAGCCCCGTCATCTGGGGCTAGTGGGAGGGCAGGAGGAGATGGTGGGGACCCTTTGGGGTTGGTGGCCTCAAAGTCCATGAAGAGCCAAGGGGCCTCGGATATACCCGAGGAGAGCTGGCCTGGGGCAGCCTCCTCCATGATGATCTCAGAGGCTGGGAGAGGACCAGGAGGAGGACTGCCATCTGGGGCACTAGAGTAGGCTGATGTAACAGAGAAAGTGGCATCTGACATCTCCGAAGGTGAAGAGACACTGCTGAGACCTGTAGGGCAAAAGAAGTGGATAAGGGCAGTGGAGCCTATGGACCATCCAAGTCTCCTACTCTGGACCTTGTTCTCAGCCTCCCTGGCTGCCTTCCCAAGGCTCCTGTTATCTCCCCATCCTTGCTCCTTCTTCCACTTTCTATCTTGTACCATTTGGCTTTGCCCTCGAAAAGATCAGAAGCCATACTCACCAGTATCTGGGCTAGAAGAGGGGGGTGACAGGACAAGTGGGGGTTCAATTGATGCCTCTTGTCTCTGCAGTTCCTCCAGGCAGCGTGCAAGGCGCACATGACCCCGGGAATGAGCAACAGACAGGGGTAGACGGCCTAGAGAGTCAGGTATGCTCAGTGCCTGTTGGTTCCAACGGAAGAGGAGCACAGCAGCTTCCAGATGTCCCAGGGCACAAGCCCACATCTAGGGAGAGGGAGGTGGAAGTGAGGCCAGGGCTCCTCTAAGTGGTCAGGTCCTGTGTGCCTGGTCTACCCGACTCTTCCTTCATTCCTCAAGGATCTTTCCTTTAAGCTCTGTGCCCATTCCCTGCAGTCTCACAGGACACTGGCAACCTCACCAGAGGAGTGCAAGAGAAATGATCCACGTTGAGCGGGTCAACTTCTTGCTCTAAATCCAAGCTTCCAGTCTCCACACTCCTGAAGGAGAGAACAGGCCCCATCAGGTTAAAAAGGGAGCAAAGCATGCATGTTTAAAGAGTAGGAAGTAAGCTATCTAGAAGCACCAAGGCCAGTGAGATCAGGCAGGCAAATCAGTTGATTTAAGGAGGTCAAAAAGTCCCAGTAACTTGCCAAGGGATAAATGTGCCAGTGTTCTCTCTGCCCCTTCCCACAATGACCTCTTTCTTGGCAGAGCTCCAGCCCCACATCCCTTGGCCCTCCCATCCCAGTAGCTGCCCACCCCTCTCCCTGCTGCCCCCTGCTCACCGCCACTGGCTCAGGGTCTCGATGAGGCGGGCGTAGCCTTGGGCAGCAGCCAGATGCAAAAGGCTCATTCCCCGGAAGGGGCTTCCATGGGTCAGTCGTTCAGGACCCCTCCACGTGGAGCGTGGGATCATACTTTCTACCAAGACCACCACACGTGCCTCAAACCCAGGTCCCTGGCCTTCATCCTGCAATACATGTGTCTATGCAGAGACCTCAGGATCCGTTCAAAGTTGCCCTGTAGTGTTTCACTCTGTTCCCTCTGTCACTTCCTACCACCCAGCCCATTGGTTCTTCCAGTTCTGGTTTCTTTGTGGCATCAGTGTCTTCTACTTCTGCAGCCCATTTACAGCTGTTTCTACAGCTTGACATCAAACTCCCTTGCCCATGCTGTGCCTCCATGTTAGCCCAGACTGGTGCCACCCACATACAGCATCTCCTACTTGGAAGCCAAAAGCTTTTTCTGAGCCTTTTCACAGCCCTCTTCATTTAGACTTTATGACTTGAGCCCCAAATTCCTTGACCCCTCCCCCATCCTCTCCTTTCACCTCCACTCTTCTTCAGACCAGAAATAGTCTAAAGCCTGTCATGCCAAGAGGGTGCCCAGAATAGCCACTCTTGCCACGAGGTGGGGGTGGGAGCAGGGTGACATCAGGGAGAGGGAGGAGAACTGGCTGAGGAAGCTGGGGACAGACAAGTGAGAATCATGCAAGTAAGAAGAGCCATTTTCTTCAGGCAGACCTTCCCATTCCCTGTGGTAGACACCCCCCTGCACACACAGATACACAAAGTACCTGAATTGGATGTGCCTCAGGACCCTGGCAAGGTGCCTGCCCTGCTGCTGCAATTTCTGCCATCCGCTTCTCCATCTGCTCCAGGCGCTCCAGTATGGACATCCGGAACTGGTTGTCTGTGGGGAATGGGGATGGAAGTTAAGTGGGCAGGATCTGGGAGGTGCCCTGAACACCATAACTGGCTTTGTCCAAGTCTGGAGGGTAAAGACAGTCATGTTTTTTTTCACTCTCTCAAAACAAATTTCCTTTACCCATTCACTTCCTAACTAAAGCCCACCAAGTTCATTCCTTAAATTAGGGCTCTTAATCTCATCCAGAAACTGGAAACCAAAATAGAGACCCAAGTAATTTCCCTCAAATCAGAGGTAGGAATTCCCCAACAGGCCAGTTAGCCTCCACTGCCCCAAATCATACATGGCTTGCCCTCTCCCTGCTTTTTTCTAGGCAGAGTGCTCCCTCAATTCTTGCCCCAGACACTACCTTTGTCCCCCATGCTGAGGCTAAAGGACTCCAGGGTCCTTCCAGACTGTTAATCACTGCTCAAAAGGAGACTCCACTGTGATTTGAAAAGCACCACCCCTTCCTCCCAGCCCCCTACAGCTGTCCACAAAGAGGATGGGGGGGAGGGAAGGTGACAGAGATGAATAGCCATGTGCATTTTTCCTACTCCTCCCCCCCCAACCCCATATACAAATAAGCATGCAAACACACAACCCAAACGATATCTGTTTCCCTCCCAAGAACAAACAAGCCCAAGAAGGGGAGCCAAGGGAAAACAGGCACAGAGAAACGGGGAATTCTGGGGATGTTCCAGGATGCCAGGCTAGGAAGGAAAAAGGTGATACAAGGGCAGAAGGTTAGAGCATGATAAGCAGAAAGCCAGGTATGACAGAGCAGCAGGAGCAGAAAATATAAACAAGGTGAAGGAGAGGAAAGAAAGTCAAAGAGCTAGGGGAAGTTGAAACCAAGCAGTAAGAAATAAGCAAGTTTGGAGGCTGACTTAAGGAGTGGCAAGAAGAGGACCATAGGAGACCCATGGGGAGATGGTAGCACAAAGATAGCAGAAAAATAAGACAATGAAAAATCAGAGAAAGACAAAGAGCCAAGCAGATCTGGCAAGACCCCAAGGTAGCCAGGCTTAAGTCATGCATACCAAATCCAACACCTAAACTTGTGCTTTGTCATGACAGTGGCTCCAAGAATGAGACAAGACTAGGGACCAGAGCCTCTTCAAAAGAAGCAGGTTGGAGCAGGGCAGGGAAAACTAACACAGATGATAGCAGAACTGACAGAAGCCGAGAAGCAACAATGGGGACTGCCAGGTTGATGGCACATGACTATAATCCCACCACTAGGAAGGCTGAGGCAGGAAGATCAGCCTAAAGTGCATAACATGACTGTCTCAAAAAAAAGGCAGATAAGAACTGAAGAGAAAAGCACAGGGGCAAAAAGAACGTTTTCAAACTACCAGGAAAACCAGCAAATGGATCACAGTGGTTCCAGATTTAGATACACCTACACACTCATATACAAGTGTACATGTGTGCCTCAGCATATATAAGAAAAGTACAAGATATTAACACTAGATATTACTGAATATAGGAAATTTCCGTTCTTCTGTACTTTTCTGTAGTTTCCAAACCTCCTCTAATGAACATGACTTTATAAGCAGAACAAGTAGAAATCTAAATGTAAATTTTTTTTTTTTTTTTTTTCCCTTCGGTATTGCAGTCCTAGGGATTGAACTCAGGACCTTGTGCTTGCCACACACACTTATTCTACTGAGCTCTCTCTCTAGCCCTCTAAATGTAAATCTATAGAGTTATAAATAGCAACTATATATTGCTCTAGATCTTGTTCCTGTACCAGTCCTTTTTTTGTCTAGATCCCATCTGTTGAGATGAAGAAGACCGGGACAGAATTAGGATAAAGATGGGTCCAAAATTCAAGGGAAGAGGAAACGAAACATTTCCTGGTACATTCAGAGGTGACCAACAATGAGCCAGGTGTGATGGTGCAGGCCTGTAATTGCAGTACTCAGAGGCTTAGGCAGGAAGATTGCCATGAGTTGGAGGCCAACTTGGGCTATACAACAAGTTCAAGACCAGCCCTAAACTACATAAGGAGACCCTGTCAAGAAAGAAAGAAAGAAAGAAAGAAAGAAAGAAAGAAAGAAAGAAAGAAAGAAAGGAAGAAAGATGAAAAGAAAAGGTCAGGGATACAGCTAAGAGGCACAAGCACCTGCCTGGCAAGTGCAAAGTGCAGAGTTCAATCTCTGGCACTGCAAAGCAATAAAAAAGACCAATGAAAAAATGGCATAATAGGAGCTAATGGCAGGCTTCTGCAGGGTCTAGAATCATGTCATGCTCACAGGTTATGGGGCCTAAATGGTGTGAGAGGGATCAGTACTCACCATCCAGTGACAACCAGTCAAGCTGAGTACTAGGCAGAGACAGGAATCGGCGGGCTCTATACTCAAAGAGCACAGAAGCTGAAAGGGGTCCTTCCCGCCCTGCCACCTGCAAAGACACCAGCCCCACTTCATGGGCTGGGAGAGCAGAATCAGTGAGAAGGACTCTTGTTCCCTAACTTCTCTAGTCACCTGCGTGAGAGTCACTGGTGATCATCCTAGTTTTATCTCCCCTACCTCCCTGCTGTAAGCTGAGAGGCCCCTGGCTTTAGTCAATGGCCTTGGCACCAACTTTGATTTCATTTATTCAAGAATATCTACTATGAACTAGAGAATTTGTGGATTTTAGGTCCTGAAGGTAAGGATGTTTGTTATTTGATAACAAAGTTTGGAAGTCAAGGGTCAAAAGAACACCTATCTTATGAACAGTTTGATGATGGTTAAACCCCTAAACTTTACTGACCTGAGTCTAGAAGCCATGACCTTGCTATTGAGGCGGGGGAAAGAAAGCTTGCTAATTCACCAGCTAAGACCAGTGGGTGTGGTATGCCAGGGCCTCAATGTCTATAGCCTGGGTGTGTGTGTGAGGGGTGAAAGCAGGACTTAATCCCAAGACCATGCACAGACATTTCCCCCCTAATCCTTAGCTTTTGTGTCTCATTCTGTTTCCTTCCATATGTGGTTGAATGGAGCTACTGGGAGCCATTGGGAGATAATACACTCATAGATGGCCAATCCGTCCACTTGTCACTGGTGATCCTTGGAGTTTCACGAAAAGACTGACTGTTGAGTGCAGGGTCAGGGGCAAGGGTGGTGGCTAAAGGGCAAAGAAGTCAGTTTACTAAAGTGATACTGTCTTGTTGATCTTTCTGGAGTGACAGGAAGTTCCTTATCTGCATTATACAATAGGGAGGCCACTAGCATGTGTAGCCTTTGAGTACTTGTCATGTAGTCACTGTGACTGGGGAGATGAATTAAAAATTTTAATTTTAATTAAATGGCTATATGTGGCTGGTGGCTTCTGTACTGAACAGAGTAAGTCTAGAACAATGTTCCAGGACTGGTCAAAAACAACCAGTATTTCTCCTTTCTCACTCTCTTTGGCTTTGGAGTTAGAGGCTGCCTCCAACCCAGCCAGAGAGAATGGACAAACATGAATGACCACTTTGGTCAAAGGTCAGACCTCACAGGCAAGGAGGCCAAGGAGTCAAGAAAGGAACAGAATTAGCTAAGGTCACTGGTTAGCTAATGAGTTGATTTCTTGAACTAGGACCTAGATTTTCTTACACCTATGGCCAAACTCTGGCCTGCTGGGAGAGCCTGGGTCCAACCTCAAAATTAGATTTTTTTTCCTCTTAGAATATCTTATTGGTTCTCAGTATTTCCTAGAAGGCTGAATATCTTGATTTGTCTTATGATATGTTGATCTCTTCCCCTACCATACCCAATCCCCATACCAGGACAGTAGCATCGTAAAACACCAGGCTGGACAAGTGAGGCTGGCACTGCGATATGATCAAAGACACAGGAGTAATGCTCAGTGGTCTCCGTCCACGGACCTGTGATGAGCACCTTGACCCCACCCTGCAGACAGAAGTCAAGAGAGCCACATGATTGACACTGGCTATTCAGTCACTCATCACTCCCTTACCAAGCTAGGGACAGTTTAATGGTCTTAGTACCTACAAAAGGTTTTCTCAGGCTCACATTACCTCCTAAAGCTTTTTTTTTTTTTTTTCCAGGACTGGGGATTGAACTCTGGACCTTGCCCTTGCCAGGCAAGTGCTCATTCTACAGAGATATCTCCCCTGCCCCCTGTGTGCTAGAATCTAGAGGTACCCAGATGGACAGGACCCAGTGAGGTGACGCCATCCAGTCTACCCCTCCTCCCAACCTTTCTGCCAAGTAGTTATATGATCTCTACTAGAGTCTTTTTTTTTTTTTTTTTCCCCCAGAATCAGGGATTGAACTCAGGACCTTGCACTTGCCAGGCAGGCACTTGTACCCCTGAGTTATCTCCCTGGCCCTTCTACTAGAGTCTTTTTTTTTTTTTTTTAAGATTTTAAAATTTCATTTATTTATTTATTTTTCTTGTTTCAGAACCTTTGTTTTTTTTTTTTTTTT